>JAJOZX010015197.1:0-76161 GCA_023014485.1 Bathynomus jamesi
TTTAAATATATGCATAATTTATTTATATATTTATTTATTTATTTATTTATTTATTCTGTACTGTTATATTGACGGATATATTTTTATTATATGCATAATTTATTTATTTATTTATTTATTTCTATATTTATTCATTTATTATTCTGTACTGTTATATTGACGGATATATTTTTGATTATATGCATAATTTATTTATTTATATTTATTTATTCATTCATTTTATTTATTCTGTATGTTAACATTATACGGATATATTTGATTATATGCATAATTTATTATTTATATATTTATTATTTCTTATTTATTCATTTATTTATTCTGTAAGTATATTGACGGATATATTTTTGATTATATGCATAATTTATTTATTATTTCTTTATTTATTTATTTATTCATTTATTTATTCTGTACTGTTATATTCACGGATATATTTTTTATATATGCATAATTTATTTATTTATTTATTCATTTATTATTCTGTACTTTATATTGACGGATATATTTTGATTATATGCAGAATTTATTTATGTATTTATTTATTTATTTATTCATTTATTTATTCTGTACTGTTTATTGCGCGAATATTTTGATTATATGATAATTTATTTATTTATTTATTTATTATTCATTTATTTATTCTGTACTGTTATATTGACGTATATATTTTTGATTATATGCATAATTTATTGATTTATTTATTTATTTATTATTCATTTATTCATTTATTTATTCATTTATTTATTCTGTACTGTTATATTGCCGGATATATTTTTGATTATATGCATAATTTATTTATTTATTTATTTATTTATTCCTCCTTTTATTTATTCTGTACTGTTATATTAACGGATATATTTTTGATTATATGCATAATTTATTTATTTATTTATTTATTCATTTATTTATTCTGTACTGTTATATTGCCGGATATATTTTTGATTATATGCATAATTTATTTATTCATTTATTTATTTATTCATTTATTTATTCTGTACTGTTATATTGCCGGATATATTTTTGATTATATGCATAATTGATTTATTTATTTATTTATTTATTCATTTATTTATTCTCTACTCTTATATTGTCGGATATATTTTTGATTATATACATAATTTATTTATTTATTTATTTATTTATTCAATCATTTATTTATTCTGTAATGTTATATTGACGGATTTATTTTTTATTATATGCATAATTTATTTATTTATTTAATTATTTATTTATTATTTTATTTATTTATTCTGTACTGTTATATTGACGGACATATTTTTGATTATATGCATAATTTATTTATTTATTTATTTATTTCTTTATTTATTCATTTATTTATTCTGTACTGTTATATTGACAGATATATTTTTGATTATATGCAAAATTTATTTATTTATTTATTTATTTATTTATTCATTCATTTATTTATTCTGTACTGTTATATTGACGGATATATTTTAAATTATATGCATAATTTATTTATATATTTATTTATTTATTTATTTATTTATTCTATACTGTTATATTGACGGATATATTTTTGATTATATGCATAATTTATTTATTTATTTATTTATTTATTTATTTATTCATTTATTTATTCTGTACTGTTATATTGACGGATATATTTTTGATTATATGCATAATTTATTTATTTATATATTTATTTATTTCTTTATTTATTCATTTATTTATTCTGTACTATTATATTGCCGGATATATTTTTGATTATATGCAAAATTTATTTATTATTTCTTTATTTATTTATTTATTCATTTATTTATTCTGTACTGTTATATTGACGGATATATTTTTTATTATATGCATAATTTATTTATTTATTTATTCATTTATTTATTATGTACTTTTATATTGACGGATATATTTTTGATTATATGCAGAATTTATTTATGTATTTATTTATTTATATATTCATTTATTTATTCTGTACTGTTATATTGCCGGAATTATTTTTGATTATATGCATAATTTATTTATTTATTTATTTATTTATTCATTTATTTATTCTGTACTGTTATATTGACGTATATATTTTTGATTATATGCATAATTTATTGATTTATTTATTTATTTATTTATTCATTTATTTATTTATTCAGTACTTTTATATTGACGGATATATTTTTGATTATATGCATAATTTATTTGTTTATTTATTTATTTATTTATTCATTTATTTATTCTGTACTCTTATATTGCCGGATATATTTTTGATTATATGCATAATTTATTTATTTATTTATTTATTATTTATGCATTTATTTATTCTGTACTGTTATATTGACGGATATATTTTTAATTATATGCATAATTTATTTATTTATTTATTTATTTATTTATTCTGTACTTTTATATTGACGGATATATTTTGATTATATGCATAATTTATTTATTTATTATTTATTCATTTATTTATTCTGTACTGTTAAATTGACGGATATATTTTTGATTATATGCATAATTTATTTATTTATTTATTTATTTATTTATTTTTCATTCATTTATTTATTCTGTACTGTTATATTGACGGATATTTTTGATTATATGCATAATTTATTTATTTATTATTTATTTATTCATTCATTATTTATTCTGTACTGTTATATTAACGGATATATTTTTGATTATATGCATAATTTATTTATTTATTTATTTATTTAATTATTTATTCATATATTTATTTATTCTGTACTTTTATATTGACGGATATATTTTTGATTATATGCATAATTTATTTATTTATTTATTTATTTAATTATTTATTCATATATTTATTTATTCTGTACTTTTATATTGACGGATATATTTTTGATTATATGCATAATTTATATATTTATTTATTCATTTATTTATTTATTCATTTATTTATTCTGTACTGTTATATTGACGGATATATTTTTGATTATATACATAACTTATTTATTTATTTATTTATTTATTCATTTATTTATTCTGTATTTATTTATTTATTTATTTATTCATTTATTTGACGGATATATTTTTGATTATATGCATAATTTATTTATGTATTTATTTTTTTCTTTATTTATTGATTTATTTATTCTGTACTGTTATATTGACCGATATATTTTTGATTATATGCATAATTTATTTATTTATTTATTTATTTATTCATTCATTTATTTATTCTGTACTGTTATATTAACGGATATATTTTTGATTATATGTATAATTTATTTATTTATTTATTTATTCTGTACTGTTATATTGACGGATATATTTTTGATTATATGCATAATTTATTTATTTATTTATTTATTCATTTATTTATTCTGTACTGTTATATTGACAGATATATTTTTGATTATATGCATAATTTATTTATTTATTTATTTATTTATTCATTTATTTATTCTGTACTGTTATATTGACGGATATATTTTTGATTATTTGCATAATTTATTTATTTATTTATTCATTCATTTATTTATTCTGTACTGTTATATTAACGATATATTTTTGATTATATGTATAATTTATTTATTTATTTATTTATTTATTCATTTATTTATTCTGTACTGTTATATTGACGGATATATTTTTGATTATATGCATAATTTATTTATTTATTTATTTATTTATTCATTTATTTATTCTGTACTGTTATATTGACGGATATATTTTTGATTATATGCATAATTTATTTATTTATTTATTTATTCTGTACTGCAGGGCTGAGGAAACTTTTCAGTACCAAGGACGAAAATCGATAACATAAACACTTCCGCGGGCGTCTGGCAAATTTTAAGGTTAAATACAGCGTGTCCCAAAGAAATGTATACCCAGTTTGTTCGATAATACCAGCTATGAGTTTAATAAATATATTACTTTGTATATGTCTTTTAATAAAGAAGTTCCTCCTGAATCTAAATATGTAATTATTTTTATCAACAATTGAAGAACAAAAAAGTTACAGATGTTTAAATTATAATTATTATTTTCGAGACTTCATGTGCGATATTTTCTAATATTTTAACCGACTGTTTTGAGATACGTATGTTGTTTAGTGTTGATATTGAAGTATAAATGTTGTAATTATTAGTTAATTCAATTTATTTATTCATTTATTTATTCTGTACTGTTATATTGACAGATATATTTTTGATTATATGCATAATTTATTTATTTATTTATTTATTCATTTATTTATTCTGTACTGTTATATTGACGGATATATTTTTGATTATATGCATAATTTATTTATTTATATATTTATTTATTTCTTTATTTATTCATTTATTTATTCTGTACTATTATATTGCCGGATATATTTTTGATTATATGCAAAATTTATTTATTATTTCTTTATTTATTTATTTATTCATTTATTTATTCTGTACTGTTATATTGACGGATATATTTTTTATTATATGCATAATTAATTTATTTATTTATTCATTTATTTATTCTGTACTTTTATATTGACGGATATATTTTTGATTATATGCAGAATTTATTTATGTATTTATTTATTTATTTATTCATTTATTTATTCTGTACTATTATATTGCCGGAATTATTTTTGATTATATGCATAATTTATTTATTTATTTATTTATTTATTCATTTATTTATTCTGTACTGTTATATTGACGTATATATTTTTGATTATATGCATAATTTATTGATTTATTTATTTATTTATTTATTCATTTATTTATTTATTCTGTACTTTTATATTGACGGATATATTTTTGATTATATGCATAATTTATTTATTTATTTATTTATTTATTTATTCATTTATTTATTCTGTACTCTTATATTGCCGGATATATTTTTGATTATATGCATAATTTATTTATTTATTTATTTATTTATTTATGCATTTATTTATTCTGTACTGTTATATTGACGGATATATTTTTAATTATATGCATAATTTATTTATTTATTTATTTATTTATTTATTCTGTACTTTTATATTGACGGATATATTTTTGATTATATGCATAATTTATTTATTTATTTATTTATTCATTTATTTATTCTGTACTGTTAAATTGACGGATATATTTTTGATTATATGCATAATTTATTTATTTATTTATTTATTTATTATTTTTTCATTCATTTATTTATTCTGTACTGTTATATTGACGGATATATTTTTGATTATATGCATAATTTATTTATTTATTTATTTATTTATTCATTCATTTATTTATTCTGTACTGTTATATTAACGGATATATTTTTGATTATATGCATAATTTATTTATTTATTTATTTATTTAATTATTTATTCTATATTTATTTATTCTGTACTTTTATATTGACGGATATATTTTTGATTATATGCATAATTTATATATTTATTTATTCATTTATTTATTTATTCATTTATTTATTCTGTACTGTTATATTGACGGATATATTTTTGATTATATACATAACTTATTTATTTATTTATTTATTTATTCATTTATTTATTCTGTATTTATTTATTTATTTATTTATTCATTTATTTGACGGATATATTTTTGATTATATGCATAATTTATTTATGTATTTATTTTTTTCTTTATTTATTGATTTATTTATTCTGTACTGTTATATTGACCGATATATTTTTGATTATATGCATAATTTATTTATTTATTTATTTATTTATTCATTCATTTATTTATTCTGTACTGTTATATTAACGGATATATTTTTGATTATATGTATAATTTATTTATTTATTTATTTATTCTGTACTGTTATATTGACGGATATATTTTTGATTATATGCATAATTTATTTATTTATTTATTTATTTATTCATTTATTTATTCTGTACTGTTATATTGACAGATATATTTTTGATTATATGCATAATTTATTTATTTATTTATTTATTTATTCATTTATTTATTCTGTACTGTTATATTGACGGATATATTTTTGATTATTTGCATAATTTATTTATTTATTTATTCATTCATTTATTTATTCTGTACTGTTATATTAACGATATATTTTTGATTATATGTATAATTTATTTATTTATTTATTTATTTATTCATTTATTTATTATTCTGTACTTTTATATTGACAGATATGTTTTTGATTATATGCATAATTTATTTATTTATTTATTTATTCTGTACTGTTATATTGACGGATATATTTTTGATTATATGCATAATTTATTTATTTATTTATTTATTTATTCATTTATTTATTCTGTACTGTTATATTGACGGATATATTTTTGATTATATGCATAATTTATTTATTTATTTATTTATTTATTCATTTATTTATTCTGTACTGTTATATTGACGGATATATTTTTGATTATATGCATAATTTATTTATTTATTTATTTATTCTGTACTGCAGGGCTGAGGAAACTTTTCAGTACCAAGGACGAAAATCGATAACATAAACACTTCCGCGGGCGTCTGGCAAATTTTAAGGTTAAATACAGCGTGTCCCAAAGAAATGTATACCCAGTTTGTTCGATAATACCAGCTATGAGTTTAATAAATATATTACTTTGTATATGTCTTTTAATAAAGAAGTTCCTCCTGAATCTAAATATGTAATTATTTTTATCAACTATTGAAGAACAAAAAAGTTACAGATGTTTAAATTATAATTATTATTTTCGAGACTTCATGTGCGATATTTTCTAATATTTTAACCGACTGTTTTGAGATACGTATGTTGTTTAGTGTTGATATTGAAGTATAATTGTTGTAATTATTAGTTAATTCAATTTATTTATTCATTTATTTATTCTGTACTGTTATATTGACGGATATATTTTTGATTATATGCATAATTTATTTATTTATTTATTTATTTATTCATTTATTTATTATTCTGTACTTTCATATTGACAAATATATTTTTGATTATATGCATAATTTATTTATTTATTTATTATTTATTCTTTTATTTATTCTGTACTGTTATATTGACGGATATATTTTTGATTATATGCGTAATTTATTTATTTATTTATTTATTCATTTATTTATTCTGTACTGTTATATTGACGGATATATTTTTGATTATATGCATAATTTATTTATTTATTTATTTATTTATTTATTAATTTATTCATTTATTTATTCTGTACTGTTATATTGACGGATATATTTTTGATTATATGCATAATTTATTTACGTATTTATTTATTCATTCATTTATTTATTCTGGACTGTTATATTGACGGATATGTTTTTGATTATATGCATAATTTATTTATTTATTTATTTATTTATTTATTCTGTACTGTTATATTTACGGATATATTTTTGATTATATGCATAATTTATTTATTTATTTATTTATTCATTTATTTATTCTGTACTGTTATATTGAAGGATATATTTTTGATTATATGCATAATTTATTTATTTATTTATTTATTTATTTATTTATTCCGTAATGTTATATTGACGGATATATTTTTGACTATATGCATAATTTATTTATTTATTTATTTATTTATTTATTCATTTATTTATTCTGCACTTATATTCACGGATATATTTTTGATTAAATGCATAATTTATTTATTATTTATTTATTTATTTGTTCATTTATTTATTCATTTATTTATTCTGTACTGTTATATTGACGGATATATTTTTGATTATATGCATAATTTATTTATTTATTTATTTATTCATTTATTTATTCTGTACTGTTATACTGACGGATATATTTTTGATTTTTTGCTTAATTTGTTTATTTATTTATTTATTTATTTATTCTGTACTCTTATATTGATGGATATATTTTTGATTATATGCATAATTTATTGATTTATTTATTTATTTATTTATTCATTTATTTATTCTGTACTGTTATATTGAAGGATATATTTTTGATTATATGCATAATTTATTTAATTATTTATTAATTTATTATTTATTCTGTACTGTTATATTGACGGATATATTTTTGATTATATGCATAATTTATTTATTTATTCATTTATTTATTCTGTACTGTTATATTGACGGATATATTTTTGATTATATGCATAATTTATTTATTTATTTACTTATTCTGTACTGCAGGGGTGGGGAAACTTTTCAGTACCAAGGGCGAAAATCGATAACATAAACACCTCCGCTGGCGTCTGGCAAATTTTAAGGTTATATACAGCGTGTCCCAAAGAAATGTATACCCACTTTGTTCGATAATACCAGCTATGAGGATAATAAATATATTACTTTTTATATGTTTTTTAATAAAGAATTTTCTCCTGAATCTAAATATGTAATTACTTTTATTAAAAATTGAAGAACAAAAAGTTACAGACGTTTAAATTATAATTATTATTTTCGAGACTTCATGTGCGATATTTTCTAATATTTTAACCGACTCTTTTGAGATACTTATGTTTAGTGTTGATATTGAAGTATAAATGTTGTAATTATTAGTTAATTCAATTTATTTATTCATTTATTTATTCTGTACTGTTATATTGACGGATATATTTTGATTATATGCATAATTTATTTATTTATTTATTTATTTATTCATTTATTTATTCTGTACTGTTATATTGACGGATATATTTTTGATTATATGCATAATTTATTTATTTATTTATTTATTCTGTACTGCAGGGCTGAGGAAACTTTTCAGTACCAAGGACGAAAATCGATAACATAAACACTTCCGCGTGCGTCTGGCAAATTTTAAGGTTAAATACAGCGTGTCCCAAAGAAATGTATACCCAGTTTGTTCGATAATACCAGCTATGAGTTTAATAAATATATTACTTTGTATATGTCTTTTAATAAAGAAGTTCCTCCTGAATCTAAATATGTAATTATTTTTATCAACAATTGAAGAACAAAAAAGTTACAGATGTTTAAATTATAATTATTATTTTCGAGACTTCATGTGCGATATTTTCTAATATTTTAACCGACTGTTTTGAGATACGTATGTTGTTTAGTGTTGATATTGAAGTATAAATGTTGTAATTATTAGTTAATTCAATTTATTTATTCATTTATTTATTCTCTACTGTTATATTGACAGATATATTTTTGATTATATGCATAATTTATTTATTTATTTATTTATTCATTTATTTATTCTGTACTGTTATATTGACGGATATATTTTTGATTATATGCTTAATTTATTTATTTATTTATTTATTTATTCATTTATTTATTATTCTGTACTTTCATATTGACAAATATATTTTTGATTATATGCATAATTTATTTATTTATTTATTTATTTATTCTTTTATTTATTCTGTACTGTTATATTGACGGATATATTTTTGATTATATGCGTAATTTATTTATTTATTTATTTATTCATTTATTTATTCTGTACTGTTATATTGACGGATATATTTTTGATTATATGCATAATTTATTTACTTATTTATTTATTCATTCATTTATTTATTCTGGACTGTTATATTGACGGATATGTTTTTGATTATATGTATAATTTATTTATTATTTATTTATTTATTTATTCTGTACTGTTATATTGACGGATATATTTTTGATTATATGCATAATTTATTTATTTATTTATTTATTCATTTATTTATTCTGTACTGTTATATTGAAGGATATATTTTTGATTATATGCATAATTTATTTATTTATTTATTTATTTATTTATTTATTCCGTAATGTTATATTGACGGATATATTTTTGACTGTATGCATAATTTATTTATTTATTTATTTATTTATTTATTCATTTATTTATTCTGCACTTATATTGACGGATATATTTTTGATTAAATGCATAATTTATTTATTTATTTATTTATTTATTTGTTCATTTATTTATTCATTTATTTATTCTGTACTGTTATATTGACGGATATATTTTTGATTATATGCATAATTTATTTATTTATTTATTTATTCATTTATTTATTCTGTACTGTTATACTGACGGATATATTTTTGATTTTTTGCTTAATTTGTTTATTTATTTATTTATTTATTTATTCTGTACTCTTATATTGATGGATATATTTTTGATTATATGCATAATTTATTGATTTATTTATTTATTTATTTATTCATTTATTTATTCTGTACTGTTATATTGAAGGATATATTTTTGATTATATGCATAATTTATTTAATTATTTATTAATTTATTATTTATTCTGTACTGTTATATTGACGGATATATTTTTGATTATATGCATAATTTATTTATTTATTCATTTATTTATTCTGTACTGTTATATTGACGGATATATTTTTGATTATATGCATAATTTATTTATTTATTTACTTATTCTGTACTGCAGGGGTGGGGAAACTTTTCAGTACCAAGGGCGAAAATCGATAACATAATCACCTCCGCTGGCGTCTGGCAAATTTTAAGGTTATATACAGTGTGTCCCAAAGAAATGTGTACCCACTTTGTTCGATAATACCAGCTATGAGGATAATAAATATATTACTTTTTATATGTTTTTTAATAAAGAATTTTCTCCTGAATCTAAATATGTAATTACTTTTATTAAAAATTGAAGAACAAAAAGTTACAGACGTTTAAATTATAATTATTATTTTCGAGACTTCATGTGCGATATTTTCTAATATTTTAACCGACTCTTTTGAGATACTTATGTTTAGTGTTGATATTGAAGTATAAATGTTGTAATTATTAGTTAATTCAATTTATTTATTCATTTATTTATTCTGTACTGTTATATTGACGGATATATTTTTGATTATATGCATAATTTATTTATTTATTTATATTATTCATTTATTTATTCTGTACTGTTATATTGACGGATATATTTTTGATTATATGCATAATTTATTTATTTATTTATTTATTCATTTATTTATTCTGTACTATTATATTGATGGTTATATTTTTCATTATATGCATAATTTATTTATTTATTTATTTATTCATTTATTTATTCTTTACTGTTATATTGACGGATATATTTTTGATTATATGCATAATTTATTTATGTATTTATTTATTTATTCATTTATTTATTCTGTACTGTTATATTGACGTATATATTTTTTATTATATCATAATTTATTTATTTATTTATATATTTATTTATTTATTCATTTATTTATTCTGTACTGTTATATTGACGGATATATTTTTGATTATATGCATAATTTATTTATTTATTTATTTATTTATTCATTTATTTATTCTGTACTGTTATATTGACGTATATATTTTTGATTATATGCATTATTTATTTATTTATTTTTTTATTTATTTATTCATTTATTTATTCTGTTCTGTTATATTGACGGATATATTTTTGATTATATGCATAATTTATTTATTTATTTATTTATTTACTTATTTATTTATTCATTTATTTATTCTGTACTGTTATATTGACGTATATATTTTTGATTATATGCATAATTTATTTATTTATTTATTTATTTACTTATTTATTTATTCATTTATTTATTCTTTACTGTTATATTGACGGATATATTTTTGATTATATGCATAATTTATTTATGTATTTATTTATTTATTTATTCATTTATTTATTCTGTACTCTTATAGTGACGGATATATTTTTGATTATATGCATAATTTATTTATATAATTATTCTGTACTGTTATATTGACGGATATATTTTTGATTATATGCATAATTTATTTATTTATTTATTCTGTACTGTTATGTTGACGGATATATTTTTTATTATATGCATAATTTATTTATTTATATATTTATTCTGTAGTTATATTGACGGATATATTTTTGATTATATGCATAATTTTATGTATTTATTTAATTTATTTATTTATTTATTTATTTATTCTGTACTGTTATATTGACGGATATATTTTTTATTATATGCATAATTTATTTATTTATTTATTTATTTATTTATTTAATTCTGTACTGTTATATTGACGGATATATTTTTGATTATATGCATAATTTATTTATTTAGTTGTGTTTATATATTTCTGCTATGTTGATGATTATATTATTTCTTATTTTTGTTTTTTGATCATTCCAATGTATATTTATTTTCTACATATCTCTATATATCTCCATAATTCCTTGTGAACAGACGTGTTTTATCGAGTGTCCAAGTGTTATCAATTGAATAAGTGGTTTTCGTTGAAGTGTTTTAAAAAAAGTGTTCCGTGCATTCTTAACTAAATTACTTCGTGCTACTAATCATTCATTAACGAATATATTTCATTTATTGACGTTATTCAGTACTATATTATTTGATCAAACCAAGGCTAGTCTTGTCTGTTTTTCAAATTAATCAGAAAACGTGGAGACATAAGGTTCTTCTTTCCGTGCTTCGAGAGTTCAGGTAGTGTGTAGTTACAAACCGTGTGAAGAAAAGGTAAAACATCGGGTCGAATCGCAGACAGATAAGTGTTAAAAATTACTCTTCTTTTACAGATCCTTTCTCGGTAGCTTAATTCTATATTAATTTAGTATAAATTTGTGTTACAAGAACCTGTTTCTGTGTTTCAGGAACGTGGTAGACCTACGTTGTAATTTATTAATTTCCAAACGCTCGCTTTTTTTTTTTTTTTTGTTGTTCAACTAATTAAAAGCATGGCACCCCCGTCAAGTACTTGCAGTCGCTGTGAAGGGAAATTTGCTGCTTACGCGTTTACAATGGCTAATAATAATGATCAGTTAGTTTGCAGGTGGTGCTCAAGCATGGAAGTGCTGAGGAACGAGTTAGAACGTGAGAGGGAGGCCAGGGTGGGACTTGAAGAAAGCGTGATGCTTTTGACGGCAAAATTAGAATCCCTTGAGACTCCAGTTACGACCACTCCTGCCTCAGTTTCTACTAATAATATAAATAGCCCTCTCTCTTCCCCTAGTTCCCAACCCTTCGTTCGAGTTCGAACTGGAGCCCCATTGAGAAAAGCAAAGACCTGTCTACCAGTAATAACAAGCAATAAGTTTTCTGTTTTAGGTTTCGAAGATGCTGATGAACCGGAAATACGACTCGTTGGCGATTCCATTGTTCGAGGGCAGCTCGAGGAATTCTGTGGGAGAAACCCTCGTCGTAGGCGCCGTTACTGCTACCCTGGTGCAAGGGTGGAGGATATAACTAATAGTGTTGACCACTTTACAGACGGTACCACCGAGGACACAACGTATGTTATTCATGTCGGTACTAATAACGTTTTAAATTCTAGATCGGAAGAACTGCTGGCTAGGTACAGGGACTTATTAGAGCGATTAAAGGAGAAAACTAATAAGATTGTTTTAACAGGTATACTTCCTCGAATTATCCAACGAAGCTATTTCTACAGCAAGGCGACCTGTATTAACAATAACCTAAAGTCTCTTTGCCAACAGGAAGGAGTGCATTTTGCTAATTTTTGGAGCAGTTTCTACGGCAGGAGAGACTTGTTCCTCGAAGATGGACTTCATCTTAATGAAGTTGGAGCTGCGCGTTTAGGAAGACTATTTCATAATACTGTCTCTTCTTTTCAGGCTGCCGTAACCCGAACGGTCCCAGTGTAAATTCCACAAATTTCCCCCGCGCTCGCGAAGGTGTCGCAATTACAAACAATTTGAAGGTTCTATCCTTAAATGCTCGTAGCCTACGAAATAAAATAAACGAATTTTTTTCTTTAATTGCTTGTAAAGACTATGATTTAATTGCGATAAATGAATCGTGGATTAGCACTGAAACACGTGACTTTGTAGGGGACTATCAAATTAAAGGTTATAGACTTTTTGTTAAAAACAGAATAGGTAGGCGAGGAGGCGGTGTTATGTTGTATATCAAAGATAATATTGCGAACGTTATAGAAGTAAAGCACTCAATTCCAGAACCGATAGATTCGACTACAGCAGAACTTAAATTGAACGATTTCAAACTTCTTGTTGCGGTTATATATAGGCCCCCAAATCAAATAGCTGATACGGACGAAGCGTTATATCGTGAACTAAAGAGAATAATCGGTAGTGAGCAGGCTTTAGTTATGGGTGACTTTAATTGCGCCAACGTGAATTACGATACAATGCAGGGAGACGCGGAAGGTAATCGTTTAGTTAATTTTCTCGAGGATAGCTTTCTTATTCAAAAGGTTGGGGAACCTACGAGGTTGGACAGTATTTTAGATTTAGTAATAACTACGGATGATAGGCTAATTACTGATCTTCAAGTAATATAACCGTTGAGCAATAGCGATCACAATATGGTAGAGTTTTTCCTCTCAGTAAGTCACTCGAAACCAACTAACTCGACAAAAATTCCTAACTTCCAGCACGCAGACTTTAGTAAATTTCGAAATAAATTTTCACACGTCAATTGGGAAAACGTATTGGGGAACTCCAACGCAAAACTAATGTGGGAATCGTTCGTAACGGTATTTAGGACTATAAATGAGGAATGTGTACCGTACAAAATTAAGCGTGCGAAAGTAAACAACAAGCCCTTGTGGTTTACTTGTAGAGTAGGAGACATTATAAAGAGTAGAGATAGGGCTTATAGGCTATATAAGTGCGATAAAGATAATCTGTTGTTACGAAACAACTACATATCTCTAAGGCGTGAAGCTAAAAGTGTAATAAAAAAGTCAAAACGTGAATTTGAAATCTCCATAGCTCGTGACGGTAAAGAAAACCCCAAGCGATTCTTTCAATACGTCAATAATAGAAATCCAGTAAAAAGTGTCTTAGGTCCATTAAAAAATGTAAATGGAGATCTAGTCTCTGAAAACAAGGAAATGGTTACCTTGCTAAACGAATTTTTTACGTCAGTTTTTACTATAGAAGATGTAACGAATATCCCTACGGTCATAGACATAATACCTTTTGATAATGGTAATATTTTGGATAATATTGTCGTTAGTGAAGGGGAAGTAATGCGCTATATTGATAAAATGAAAACGCGTAAATCACCGGGTCCGGATTCCATATATCCCATACAACTAAAAGAATTAAAGGATAGCATTGTTGTGCCGCTAACAAAGATTTTTAATGTGTCTATTTCTGAGGGGTGCGTACCAGATAATTTCAAGTTAGCAAACGTAACACCTATCTTTAAGAATGGCGATAAAGGTGCGGCGGGAAATTATAGGCCAATCAGTTTAACGTCTGTTGTAGGTAAGCTTTTGGAATCAATAATTAGGGATCGTATAGTCGAACACTTAGAATACCATAAACTTGTTAGAAATACGCAGCACGGATTTAGGCGAAACAACTCTTGCTTAACTAATCTTTTAGAATTTTTCCAAAGCGTGGTCGACGATTACGATAGACATCGGGCGGTTGATGTCGTGTATTTAGATTTTCAAAAAGCGTTTGACACCGTGCCGCACAAAAGACTCATTGAAAAAACTAAGGCTCATGGAATCAGGGGTGTAGTAATAAATTGGCTAGAACAGTGGTTGCGAGGCAGGAAACAGAGGGTGGTCGTTGATGGAGCGGAGTCGTGCTGGGCTAATGTAGCGAGTGGCGTTCCTCAGGGTTCTGTATTGGGCCCCTTGCTTTTTCTTATATATATTAACGATTTAGATGTCGGCCTAGTTAGTACAGTTTCAAAGTTTGCGGATGACACGAAGCTGGGTGGTAGGGCGATTAATGACGAAGATAGAGGTAAAATTCAGGAAGATCTGAATAAAATCGTTGATTGGTCAGTCACATGGCAAATGAGATTTAACGTTGATAAGTGCAAAATTTTGCATATAGGTTCGCGCAACGGTAAATTTGCGTATAGTATGTCAGGGAAAGATTTAACAAGCGTAGAGCAGGAAAAAGATTTAGGAGTTATAGTCACTGGTGATTTAAAAGTAGCGAAACAAAGTACAGCAGCGGTCAATAAGGCGAACAAAGTGTTAGGTTTTATAGCTCGAAATTTTGAGTACAAATCGCGCGATATTATAGTTCCACTTTATAAATCATTAGTTAGACCCCATTTGGAGTACGCGGTCCAATTTTGGAATCCGTATATGCGCAAAGATATAGACAAAATCGAAAGAGTTCAAAGACGAGCAACTAAGATGATTCCGTCGCTTAGGTCAAAGTCGTACGAGGATAGGCTTAAGGAGTTAAAATTGACAACGCTCGAGACTAGGAGGTTAAGGCGTGATATAATCCAGGTTTTCAAAATTATGAATGGGTTCGATAACGTAGATAGAGATAGCTTTTTCGAAATATCTCAATATAATAGGACTAGAAATAACGGGTGTAAGTTGACAAGTAGAAGGTTCGAGACAGCAGTTGCGAAAAACTTTTTTACGCATAGAATAGTAAATAGCTGGAATAGTTTGCCGGTAGAAGTAATTAGTAGCACGTCTATAAACATGTTTAAGAATCGATTGGACGCGCATGTTGATAGAAAGGGTATAGTTTAAGGTAGTAAAATTAAGGCTTTGTGGGGATAGATCCCACAGCTCAACACAAGTGTTGTGGGATATAGGGAGGCAGCGTCTTGGGTTAGGGGATACTCTCTGTCCTTACACACCCCATTTAAAGAGATTCCTCTGCCGAGCGGTGCCCCCCATAGTACTGTGAGGTATTGAAAAACTCATGATCTTCACTTGCCCCACAAACACCTTTAAATGGGAGACCCATAATGGGTGCACACACATTTATACATTACTGTACAGTCTTTACAGCCACACCTACTCTTTTTCTCGTAAGTGTATATATTGTAATGTATATGATTGTAAATTTTGACTTGGTCCGCTATCGATATGGACCGTGACTTGATGGATACCGTAATGAAATTGACTGGATTCTTTGGATCCGATATATTTGCATGTCCTTTATAAATAGATATAGAGTGTAACATATTTGTGGATTGTAGTCTATTATGACTTGATCCTCTGTATCAGAGATTCTATCTTTAGTTTTAAATCGATAATTAATTAGTTTTAAATTGATAATTATTTAGTTTCGTAAAAATTGGTCGTTGCCAATTTACCGGCAGTTTTTACATAAATTTCTTATGTTCTTGTGGTTCGGAACCCACGTAAAATTGTAGGTCCCCTCCGCCACCACGGAGGACATACACAATACACGAACACAGTTAGGTAGACCGCCATGAGTGGATCCTAGGGTCTTTGTTGGTCTGAAACATTATAACATTATAACATTATAACATATATATTTCTTCTATACTGTCATATTGATGGATATATTTTTTGATTATACGCATATTCCTCGTTCATATTTCTTAAACTATTATTATTTTTAATTGATCATTTAAATGTATATTTATTTTCTATATATTTATAATAAACAAAATGATGTAATGTTGTTTTATTTAATTATTTTGGTTGTAAACAAATATATCAAAATTCTGGTTACGCTTTCTAAACCTACTAGCGGAATTCTAAGCCAACTTTTAAGAATTAATTAAATAAATGGCAGAATCTGGCAACTTAATAATGTATACCTGAACAATTAAAATGGTATCTTGCAACTCGCCCTAATAATGTATACCTGAACAATTAAAATGGTATCTTGCAACTCGCCCTAATAATGTATACCTGAACAATTAAAATAAAAAGTGGTATCTGAACTCAACCTGAACAAGCCATTTACGCCTTCTAAGCCAACTGGCTGATTAGGAGTCTATAAGAGGACGGCGGGTCAGCTGAAGAGTTATTATGCACTTGGCTCCTGCCAGGTGGACACCTCTCTTCCTTTCTGTCCTCCTGTCTTTCTCTTGGGGGATAACGCCGCCTCCAAGTTTCATAACCCCTTGTTGCACCTGCAGCTTCCCCCACCCCCATTTGTAACATTGAATTGTTGCATACCCCCACCCTCTTTGCAACATTGAATTGTTGCATACGCCCACCCATGTGCAACATTGAATTGTTGCATACCCCCACCCCACCCGTTTGCAACATTGAATTGTTGCATACCCCTTTTGCAACCCCTACCCCCTTTTGCAACATTTGATCGTTATCTCTTGCAAACTTCCTGCACTCTCCCTTTTTGCGGCTATACTACTAATGATATAGTTCTCAAAAATAATTGTCACCAGGGAGCGGTTTTACTTTAATGATGAATTAAATTATAACATATATAACATATACTGTATATATGTAAAAAGTGAACAATGAACAATTCCTACACCATCATTATATGGATTCATTGTCTTCATGCAGTACTTATGTTCTTATAGTTTTATGGTCGAATGTCCATTTTTACATAAGAACCAAAATCGCTTAACGCGAGTTTGGATAATAATTTTACTTGTAGCTTCCTATTTTTGTTCGTGTCACAACTCTACGATCTACCATATCTATGGTTTAGTCGTATCCATTTTCCATTTGTTATAGAAGTTATTATAATTCATTATGAATTGTCTTGCATCTCACCCTCGACCCTAGATTATGCATACACATTGCATGTAACAGGATTGGAACTCGTAGTTGTACTTCTTAGTCATTACTACCCACTCTTTGTCTCTAATTCGTTCTTGTAAATCTTCCTAATAATGACTTATACACTATGACGTCATAAAATAACTTTATTCTCTTTACGTTTCCCATGCTTTGTACACTGAATCACGTTCTTAGTATTTGGACATCTTGCGTGTGCAATGTATGGTAAATTCTTTAATAATAATGTTGTGGTGTTGTGTAGTATAAGCATTATTATTCAACCATATTCATCCATACGTCACGTTTTCCCGTCATTGATTTCCTTTGATCATTGTCCTATATAAATTTTATTAAATATTCATTTTTTACTCGTGTCAATTTGTGAAGCGCGAAACTTTGAGCGTTCGTTCGAGAACGCGAAAATACGTTCTCGTATTATTTTTATTTTTTTATTTTTAATTATATGACCTCCCGAGATGAACTCAAAAAAATGCTTAGTAAGATCGAATTCCGCTCACTACAACAGATTCGAGCGCCTCAAAGATAAAATATCTCCGTTCGCTCTGATTTCAAATTCATAACATATTATAGCATATTATTTCGTAAATAAATTATCTCGTATGTGCCATGTACTTTGTGTTATATTTCTAACATCTAAATTGTCTATTAATATGAAACACTGTAAAAAACAAAACAAAGTTATAGTAACTGTTTAATTGTAATTAACTGTAATACTTTAATTTAATATAACGTAATGTACATTAATAGAACTGTAATGGACAATCATAAGCGAATGTGAAGTAATCCATAATTGTAATCGTAATTGTAATGAACCAAAATTAATACGTACTCAGTCGTGTACTTAATTTGTACTTATGTGTACTATTACGAAATGATATCGCCTTCATAAATGTAGACTCGGCGAAAAATACAAATTAGTTTTTATTTTTATTTTTTGTATTATTTTTAGTTGAAATCTTTCAAAACATCTGATCATGTGTTTAAAAAGGGGGGAAATTTAACCTTCAACTGTCCCTCCCCAAAACATTTAAGTTTATATTATACATGTACTTTTGTAAAATTACAGCACTTCTTCATTGGACTTCTTCATTAGACTTCTTGATTAAGTCACTTCATCATAGCACTTCATTAGGACTCCCTTGTTAGCAGCCTTGCTGCGGGGAGGGGGCAGAGGCCCCTTGCCTTCTTAATATTTTTAGATTCCGGCCTGAGCCATGGTCGAAAGAGGTCGAACCTCTACCCCTGTAAATTCAGAGCAGTACCTGTATATTTTTAAGAAGTAAATTACCGTAAGAGAAACTTTTTATTTTTCCCTTCGAGCCGTGCTCTCTTCAGAACTTAGTCAGAAAAGTCGATAATTTTAGTATCAGAGAAAGTATCAGAGTATTATAAAAAGAGAAGAATTAAAAATTGGCGACCCTTTGTCCAAATTAAGAGACAACCCAAGCACCATAGAAGATATTGGCATAACAGTCTGGCGAGTCTGTAGCCAAGAGTTTAACAGAGTGGCGACCGAAAAGAATTAGAATGTTATAGAAGAAATATCCGTTGCTTGCCTCCTAACTAGAACCCCCGTCGATCCGAACCACCCCAGGCCATAGACGGAGGGGTTAACATATATATATATATATATATGGGAATGAACTCAGAATGGTTCCCTGAGGTTTTTTATGATACACAGACCATGCATGGAGCTAAGAAATGAAAAATACTATAGTTTTTTTTTCATGATGCTAGCCCGAAGGTCTGTGTGTATCCTAAAAAACCTCAGGGAGCCATTCTGAGTTCATTCCCATCTTGAAACGGACATGTTATGTCCCTTGAAAAGTGGACGCTCAATTCTGTTCTGCCAGTTGAGGTTTAAGTTTTGGTTTTTGGCTAAAAATATAATAGTTACCCCTTTTTCTTTGATGTATTCAATCTGACGTGAAGGCAGCGAGTCTTTTGCTTATATTGAGGTTCTAAATGTAGCTGGGCTAGGCTCCTTTAAACCCTAGATCCTGTCCAAAAGCTGGATCCTATCTGCTTTGCAGATGGCTGGTGAGGGAAGCTATATTTTTCGGACCTCTTTGCGAGTGACCCGTTACCCGCGTCGGGCTAGCATCCTGAAAAAGAAAAACTATAGTATTTGTTATTTACCATTACTTATTCGGACTATAGTGGATTTAATTATCCTAGAAGAGTTCCTTGTTTCACGCACGGTCTGTGTGTATCATATATATATATATGCACACATTTATATATAGTGCGTAAAACGTAGTTACTATATGATGGCATTAAAAAAATAATAAAAAATAATAGTTACTGTACAATAAATTTAGTAAATAATTCATACCTGTTTTTATTGAAAAAAAAAAAAACACCCATTTGGCTTATTTTATTCCCTTTTTTTAACTTTGCAAAGAGTTTTGAAAGTCTGTGTTATCATTTTTTTAAAAGTAAGAAAAATTTATTTCAATTGGGCACTTTATTGTTAAAGTTCTTATTTTTTAGTGAGAAATAAGGGACTTGGAGAAGAAAACTTTAGTTTTAATGTAAAGATATAGTTCCAGTTTATTCCGATAGGGTTTGCAAAGAAAATGGTGCGTATATAGTATGTTAGTACGTTGTGAGGGCGTTGCAAAGGTCATGGTTTATTTTCAGATTTTTATTTTATCATTTTTAAGCAGTTATATTTTTCTAAAGAAAACGTAAATCAAATCTTCTGATCACTAACATATTGCTTCCCAAAGCATTCGGGAAGGAATATGTTAAAGTGATCCCTCCTGGTAATCAATATATTAAAGTGATATACACTGGGAAGCAATATGTTAAAGAGAGGTTCCTGGGAAGCAATACAAACGAACTCGTAGTTGAAATGAGAAGTGAGATATGTAAGCAGTATGAGGGTGAGGGTCCGGCTCTGCTGTGGTGATGGACTTCGTCCACAGTACTAACGGCGCACTGGTCGATCTTTAGATTGACTTCTTCTCTGCAGTAGTGCTCTTGAAGAGTGCCGACTATGCTGCGTATTGCCCGACGTGCTGCGGCCGACGGGGCTGCAGAGGCCGGGGAACAACAGCTCCCGGAAGCGGTTGGTCCGCTCCTCGAATTCGTTTGGCCGCAGTGCGCTCGGTCGTTCCGGTCGAAGATCGGCCTCGGAGTGCACCGCCGAGCAATGCACCCCGGCGACTTCTTCGCTGAGGTGCAACTCGCTCAAGTGAAGAGGCGCTGGGACCCTGCCGAAGAGGAAGTCCTGGCAGATACCGAGGCACGGCTGACCCTAAAACACAGAGGGGGTCAGTTGTTTATGAACCAAGCTCTCTTTGAGCTCTTCCCCGATAGGACGCTTGAGTCGATCAAGTCGAGGCGTAAGCGGCCTGAGTACCGTGAGCGGGCTCTCCAGTTGGTGGAATACCGCCGGGAAAAGGCCGCCATGGAGGGTGGAGCTGGTGCCCGTCCGCGTCGTCGGGAGCGCGGCTTGGTTCCTCCTCCCCGTCCGGTTCAGCCCGTGGCCCCAATGGACCTCGGGCCCCGTAGCGGGGTGCGTCCGCGTCGTGGCCCGACGCGGCGGGCTGCCACTCGCCAGCTCGTCCTTGATATCGATGAGAGCGCTTCCTCCTCCTCCGGCTCTGGGGACGACGACGAGACCTTTGTTCTTTCCTCCTCGTCTTCCTCGGAGTCCGTCGTGGAAGCTGTTGCTTCCCCTGAGGAACCGGAGGGATGGGGACGAGGCGGCGGGGTGGGCAGGAGAGAGAGCCGAGGACGAGCTGCCGGGGCCAATCCCAGAGAGGGATTGGCAATGGGTTACGGAACTGGAGTGACGAAGTGGTTGGACTCCGGGATTGGGATGGGTACGCCCACCAGGCGGCGCAGGAGTGGCTCCCCCTCGCCTGTGCTGTCCTGGACAGGCTGGCCGCTGATCGTCTCAGTTGGCCAGTAGGCCAACGAGGGCGCGTTACGCCCTCACCGGCCGAACACCATCGTCCTCGTACCCGGGGGGGCGCGGGGCGCCGTGGTCAGCTTGTCTTGGGGGCTCGTCGTTCGCCAGTAGGCCAACGGGGGAGCGTTACGCTCCCACCGGCCCAAAACGGGCAGCGTCCTCCTGGGGAGGGGCGGTCCGCGTGTCGCAGTTCACGCGGGGCTTCTTAACAACAATCCCGTTGAGGTGCCACGCTCTCGTCGAGCAAGAAAGCGTGAGGAATGGAGGATCGTTTAGGGACTACATTTCTAAGTTTAAACATTATAGCAACGCTCCTTGAAGTCTTTTGCGGGATATAATTTACATGATCACTCCATTGCAAATTCTGATCTAGCATTACACCAAGAAATTTTGTTATAATACATTCCTTTATGGCGATTTCATTAACATTAAGTTCATCAAGATATACATTTCTTTTATTAGTAAAAATTATGAAATTTGTTTTACTGGTATTTAGGAAGAGTTTATTGGTGGTCAACCATTTCATTACACTGATAAATTCTGAACAAGTTAAAATATAAAAGGTAATTTCTCGTTTCGTGACCTCCTGCTTTCGAGGATGAATTTGGTATTTCTTTACTATTACACCGGTCTCCGGTAGAAGGTTTTAAACTCTGGTTTTCAATGTTTTTCAATGTGCTGAATTAAAAAATGATACTCATTTCGGTCGCAAATGAATTGTTAAAGAGTTACTGAAGCTTAAACTCTCTAACGGGAAAAGGGTAAAAAGTAAATATTTACCACAGGTTCTACTGGTGATAAACGGGACAAAGCAACACTGATTCCTCTCATAGAAAAGTATATTCGTGATGGGTCTTTG
This sequence comes from Bathynomus jamesi, assembly GCA_023014485.1. NCBI lineage: Eukaryota > Metazoa > Arthropoda > Malacostraca > Isopoda > Cirolanidae > Bathynomus > Bathynomus jamesi. Next base: position 23,136 of record JAJOZX010015197.1, read on the forward strand.
ATTTATAGTGATTCTTGGGCTGCTTATAAAAGTATAAGTGATTTAGGCTACAACCACTTCATGATCAATCACTCTGAAAATTTCGTGGGCCCAGAAAATTCCCACATTCACACACAGAACATTGAACGGTTCTGACGCGATTTGAAAGAATGGGTGAAGAGGCCAGGTATTCGTTCAAAGTATTTATTAGGGTGGAGCGAAAAATACTTTTTTTCTAGTATGAAGTTCTAATAGTGATTAAAAGTTGCATTTAGTGGACGAAATATGCCTGCCGAAATATGAGTTCATTTGTTTAAAATTTTCAGCTGCCACCAGGGGGCTAAAGTTAACACAATTTTGTGTAAAAATGAAAAAAATGCTTCTATTTTAGGTTTGTCAAACTATTATAAACTTTTATCTTAGAATTATCTAATAGTTTGAATAAGATTCTTAAATGATAGGAATTCGTTTTGTAAAAATACCTTTTCATATGCTTAATATCTTCAGCTGCCACAAGAGAGCTGAACTTAACACAATTTAGAGTAACTGAGTCATGTTGAGACTACACTGAATGTTGTGGGGGAGGGTTTGGGGAGGGTTGTGGGGGAGGATTTTGGTGTGAAGGAATTTCTTTCTGTGAGTCATTAGAACAGTGTGTTAAGACTTGTCTTCTTAGGTAGTAGGCCTAGTCGCTCAGTTGATCGGAGAGTTTTTTAATATGATCGGAATATTATAAAACTTTATTTTAAAGTGATTTATATAGAGATAATATTGATTTTATAATAAAATGCTTGTTATAATGTATTATATAATTTTAGTTTATTTATATAATATATTATATATTTATATAATATATTATATATACTTATAAAATATATTATATATATTAATTATATAATGTTTTGATGTTACAGGATATTTTGTGATTGTGAATTTTTCTTAAAAATATTATGGCATCAAATACTAAATATAAACATTTCACTAGAGAACACATGAAGTGTGCCATATTTGAAGTACCTTGTGAGATGAGTGATATGCAACTACCAACTTATAACTGCATTATGAAAGAATACCTGTTCACAAAACATTTAGTGAAGGAGCAGATGAATAACAAGGAGCCTTCATTTTCTGAAATAGCAGAGGCAGTTTCCAAAAAGGTAGAAAATATTTGGAAGAAGGCCTCTTTGCCAATAGTTTCACATACACGCGTTTTACAGATGATGCGAGTGTACCATGATAAATACAGGTCCTTATTAAAGCCATACAAGTCACGCAAGGGTCAGCCTAAGTACAAAAATCAGCTTGAAGAATTTGAAAACTCTTCAAAATGCACTTTGTTTGACATCTGCACCTGCAAATGTAAGGAGTTTAGGAGATGCTCATGTGAAAAGAGTAAGAAAGTCCCTCCAAAAGAGCAGGATTTTTTAAATGACCAACGAACACGCAGAATAATGGTGATAGGAAGCATTGACATAGCACACACAAGACGATTACAAGCAAGAGAACATCGAAAGGAAATGGAAAAAGCACGTCTGGAATCCTCACAAACAACTAGTGCTGCTATAACCAATACGTCCAACTTACAAATCGAAACAGAGACAAGTGAACTTCAACAACTAGAAGAGATATCTGAAGATAATGAGGAAGATACAACCTCGACTCAATATGTAATATCAGAACAACAGATGCGTGAGCCACTGCCTTCATTAGCAATTACTTGTGATAGATTTAAAATGTCGGACAGAGCTGGGGCTGCTATTGCTTCTGCAGTATTGGCAGATCTTAAAATTGTTACTCCCGAAGACAAAGGGAATATTATAGACAGAAGTAAGCTAAGACGTGAAAGACAAAAACAGAGAAAGGAACTACAACAGATAGGAGAGCCAAAAACCATGCGGGGATTATACTTTGATGGCAGAAAGGATAAAACAATGATTCAAGTCCAGGAGAGTGATGGCTCTAACTACCAAAGAACCAAACGCGAAGAGCATATCAGCATAATATCTGAACCACACTCTCTGTACTTTGCACATGTGACACCTTCCAGTGGCAAAGCTAAATACATTTACACAGCGCTAGTGAATTGCTTGAAAGAAAGGAATGTTGATATAGGGAACATCGTTGCAGTTGGCTGTGATTCGACAGTGGTTAACACTGGTAGTATTGGAGGCACAATAAGATTACTGGAAGAAGCCTTTAATAAGCCATTGCAGTGGCTGATATGCCTTTTACACCTTAATGAACTTCCATTGCGCCATCTGTTTCATCACTTGGATGGTACCACTACTGGACCAAGAGCATTTTCAGGAGAAATTGGCCGAGCACTTTCAGACTGTGAAAAGCTTCCCATAGTTAACTTCAAACCCATTGAAATTCAAGAGGACATGTGTGAAGTTGATGTAGATGACATAAGTACTGACCAGAAATACCTTCTTGAAATTCTCAAGGCTATATCAAGTGGAACATTCTCAAAGAGTCTTAGTCATAAGAGTCCAGGCAATATATCACATTCAAGGTGGCTCACCACAGCAAACAGGACTCTGCAGTTATATGCAAGCACAGAGAATCCTTCAGGCAATTTACAAGAATTAGCTACTTTCATTGTTAGGGTATACGCACCAATGTGGTTTCAGATAAAGCGTAAACCATTATGCCAATATGGTGCTAAACATATGTGGCATATGATTGCAAGAAGCCGGTATCTCCGTGAAGAGCTTAGGAGAGTACATGACTCAGTCATTCAGCGAAATGCATATTACGCAAATCAAGAAAACATTCTCATTGCAATGATAGCTTATGAAAGGGAGCATGTGCATCAGTTGGGATTTAGGCGTATCATAAAAGCAAGGGCATGCATTCAAGAAACAGATGTTATCAGGTATTTTAAGGTGCCAGAAATAAATTTTTATGCCAAAGACTATACAGATCTCATTATGTGGCAAGATTTTCAGATAGCAGAACCACCGATAACCAAAGGAGTTTCTCTTGATGATATTGAATCATGCATCAAACATGGTACTACTCTTCATTCAGAATTATTTCAGTTTCCATGTCATACACAAGCCGTAGAGAGATGCGTCAAGCTCGTTACAGACGCTGCTGGATCAGTCTGCGGACCTACAAACAGAGACGGTTGGATTCGTGCTACATTAGAATCAAGGAAAAAACAGCCAAAATTTGACACAAAAGCAAATTACTAAATAGTCTTCAGCAAGAACCCTTTCTAGAGGGAGGTTGGTTGGGGAAAGGGTGGTAACTCAGCTAAGGCACGAAATAACGTTTCTTAACTGTCTCAAGCCAGTATAAAGGAGGAGAGACATCCTAATTTATTACTGTTCCCTTTTTCAAGTAAATACAGAATCATACTTAACTGTCATTTTTAAGTTAATTTCAGCCCTCTTGTGGCAGCTGAAGATATTAAGCATATGAAAAGGCATTTTTACAAAACGAATTCTTATCATTTAAGAATCTTAATCAAACTATTAGATAATTCTAAGATAAAATTTTATAATAGTTTGATAAACCTAAAATAGAAGCATTTTTTTCCTTTTTACCCAAAATTGTGTTAAATTTAGCCCCCTGGTGGCAGCTGAAAATATTAAACAAATAAACTCATATTTTGGCAGGTATATATCCTCCACTAAATGCAACTTTTAATCACTATTAGAACTTGATACTAGAAAAAAAGTATTTTTCGCTCCACCCTAGTATTTATATCAATACCTGGTTAGATACCTGTTCATTTCTTCTTTTGAGAACGAGGACTGTCTTTTGCACCACTTTTTTCTTCAAGCTGCTCGATTGTATCCACCTCTCTCCGACCGACAGCGACCCCAGACTATTGAAGATTTGGACGAATCTACAGAAGAGGACGAGCCTCAGCCTGGCAATTCACGGGATTAAGGTATTTTTTATTTTTTATAATTTTGGATAACGTTAGGGATTAGGTTAGGTTTGCTTAGGTTGTTTTAAGTTCGGCCAATTTTGAAGGTGAAATTTATGTTTTTCCTATGGTTTTTGATGTGTTTTGTATTAATCTGACTTTCAAAATCTTCGGAAACCACTCGTTTTTGTGATTCTCCCCACCCAAAAACTCCCGGTTCCCACTGGGGGTCTCCCAGTTAAAAAAAGGGTAAAAAAGGGTAAAAAAGGGTAAAAAGATTTTAAAGCTTTAAGCTTCAATAACTTTTTAACAAATCATTTGCGACGGAAATGGGTATCATTTTTTAATTCAGCACATTGAAAAACATTGAAAACCAGCTTTTAAAACTTTCTACCGGAGATCGGTGTAACAGTAAATATTTACCATGAATTTTTTGATGTTTTATATATCAAAATAAAGCTTACGGCATTTCTAGCGATATACCGATGAAAACCCTAACCTAACCTAACCTAACTCTGGTTAATATTCGTCTTTTAACCCGCTCACGCAAGGTTAAAACAGTACAATATATTGAATTGCTATTCAAAACTGACTAAGAAAATATATATCTTATATTGTGCAAATTTGTTGAAATGTACTTTTTTTAATAAAATATATTTCCTGTTTTGGCTATAATGTACTTTTTTCATAAAATATTTTTCCTGATTGGGCTATTTTTCCGCTACTCTGGGACTTAATTAGTTGGTTGGGTTTTGTTATGTTTTTTTTTTTTTTTCAAATTGGATTCAGTTTAGTGGTGTTTGTGATAGAATTATGACGTGCCATTCGTGTGATTTTGACTGAGAACTTGATTCGTCATGTGCCCTAGATGAAGACAAAGGATTGGATGTTTTTATCAATTACGGCGTTATTCTCTCATCCTTAACTTGCCCGAAATGTGACAGTGAGTGCCTAATACGAAAAGATCAGAAGATATTTAGGTGAAATAACTAATATTAACCTGTTAGGTTAATTGAATGCCCGATTAGGTTAATTGAATGCCCGGTTAGGTCAATTGAATGCCCGGTTAGGTCAATTGAATGCCCGGTTAGGTCAATTGAATGCCCGGTTAGGTCAACTGAATGCCCAGTTAGGTCAATTGAATGCCCAGTTAGGTCAATTGAATGCCCAGTTAGGTCAACTATACACCCTTGATGATTGGTTAGGTTACGTCGTGATATTTTCGTTAGTTTAAATGAAAATGATGAGAGCAAACTTTTCTGGTTAATTTTGAGGTGTTTTGTACGAAACGGCCATCCATTTCCTGTGCAAATGCGTAGTTTTCAAGATGACGATATCTCGAAAACTACGCATTTGCACAGGAAACGGATGGCAGATTCGTGCAAAACACCTCAAAATTGACCAGAAAAGTTTGTTCTCATCATAAAAACAGACTGGTTGTAAAATCGAATAATTACCCTAACTCTTCATAAAGTTTACATACCCAATTCCTTACCTGTAATTTTTTATTTTATTGGGTTCAGAATCCCAGCTGAGCCGTGAACGGCCAAGCTCTGAAGGGCCAGTTTAACCTACAGCCCAAGTTAAGCTAGACTAAAAACTTACGGACTTGGAGGTCCTATTAGGTTCCGTAATTATTAACAAAATGCCATGACCTGAAGTTGAAGTAAAAAATACATTTTTCTAGTGAATTTTGGTGTGCTCTGTTCAAATATAACCTTCATTTCTTGTGCAAATGAACAGACATACGTGTTTGGGCCATGCAATGACAATTGTATTTCTGTTCATTTGCACAAGAAATGAAGGTCATATTCGAACAAAGCACACCAAAATACACTTGAAAAATATATTTTTGACTACATTTTACACTCGCACAATAAAGCATAACCTAACATGTTCATGTTACGAGATCTCGTAAACGACGCATTACCACAGGAAACGTGCAAAACACCTCAAAATTAACCAGAAAAGTTTGCTCCCGTCATTTTCGTTTAAACTAACGAAAATATCACGACTTAACCTAACCAATCATCAAGGGCGTACAGTTGACCTAACCGGGCATTCAATTAATCATTTAATTAATCATCTAGGGCACATAATTACCGGACCTAATAGGACCTCCAAGTCCGTAAGTTTTTAGTCTAGCTTAACTTGGGCTGTAGGTTAAACTGGCCCTTCAGAGCTTGGCCGTTCACGGCTCAGCTGAGATTCTGAACCCAATAAAATAAAAAATTATCATGACGAATCAAGTTCTCAAAGTCAAAACCACACGAACGGCACGTCATAATTCTATCACAAACACCACTAAACTGAATCCAATTAGAAAAAAAATTAGCCAGAACAGAAACCAACAAACAAATTAAGTCGCACCGTAACATGACGTCATATCACGTCATCACTATTTCCCTCTACAAAAATCCCAAAATTATGATTCTTTGCGCAATAATGCATGTATTTATATATATTATCTTATAATAATTTTTACCATAAATAAGCATTTGCCCCAGAAATGAGTAGCAAATTTGAATAAAGCGACTAAAACTGCCTCATAAAAAGTTATTTTCAATCACAGGTTCAGCTCATGGCATTTAGTAAATATTAACCATTAGGTCCTACCTCAGGGTTGCTGACTCGTTGTGGACTTACCTTAGGCCTCAGTTGCATAAAATTAAGAAAAAAACAAAAGGGGCACTATTTATGGTCTTCTTTCTAAACCTTGCAACAACAACACAACCTGCACCATTGCACGATGCAACAATCTTGTATCTAACAACCAAACTTAATTGCGAGAGAGCTCTCTATAAGACCACGCCCTGTAAGTGCCGCATTCAACAAACGAGTAGGAAGGACGCGCAGTGCCCCAAAAAAATGATGCCACAAGAGTGCCCAAACAATGATGCCACAAGAGCCCAAAAACGCTAGCTCTAAATTAAGTGAATTTTTCACTAACCTTACAATTATGAGAGGGATATATATACACCTTAACTTAATATATACAAGCAATGCTGCATCAATCAGCTTAGTCATCATATCGCCTTGGGACAACAATGGCTCTTCCTCTTCTAGATTTTCTAACACCTGTTTCGGGATCTAGTTCAAAAAGATCTAGTTGAAAAATTACAGCCAGTACAATCCATGATCACTTCGCTATAAAAACTAAATTTAAAATGACAACCCGACGATAAAATGCGCTATGGAAAGCAGGAGGTTGCGAAACGAAAATTTAATATATAAAACATTAAAATCTATAAAACCTTAAAGGAAACAAATCAGGTACAAGTTACTTAATCACAGACGCAACAGAGAATGAGCGATGGCAAAGATGGATGCAGTTTGTTGAAAAATGTGTTAATTTAGTTGGTTGGTAAAAATTTTACTAAAAGATATTGAGATTATGGAATGGGGTATGGTGATTTATATTGGTCATCTACAGAAATACATGTGGCGATTTCACGTCGTCGTACGTTGGCATGACCACACGCGAACTCCCAAGTTAGTATCGATGTGCACAAGGGTATTAGCAGTCATAATAAAAATAAATTTACAAACCCCTCGCAATTACATATACGTTCCCACTCCCATTAGTTAGAGTGTTAGACCATCCAATTAGGTCTAATAATTTTTTAATAATCGCAAAAACTAATAAATACGATTTACCCCTCTTAAAAACAATACTAATTTTTAAACATAAACCAGATATAAATCATCATACCTCATTCCATAATCTCGGTATCCTTCAGTAAACTTTTTACCAACCAACCAAATTAACACGTCCTTCAACAAACTCTATCCATCCTTCCCATCCCTCATTCTCTGCTGCGTCTGTGTTTAAGTAACTTGTAATTGATTTGTTTCCTTTAAGGTTTCATAGATTTTACTGTTTTATATTTTAACTTGTCCATGATGTTCCGCTAAATTATAGTATTTTATAATGTCATTTTCTTAAATTTACTCTCCCGGCAAAGGTAAGCCCTTTTTATTGGTCTTTTACAATATTTGAATTGTATAATTTTATAATATAATTTCATGACTTTTTAGTTTGTGTTGTTTGTGATCTGTTAATATTTAAAATTGTTTTAACTTTATAATTGGTTTTTAATTATATATATTCCTCATTTTAGCACTGAAGATGACGTTAGAATATGTCGAAAGCTTTGAATATTAAATATTTGCATACGGACTAGTCTTGTTGTTTCTTATAAATATTAAAAGTTGCTTTTAACTCATTAAAAGTTGCACGCTCCTATTCGATGCTATCTTTTGTATCAATTTCCTCCTACTCGAAAAACAACAACTACTCTATTGTAGATGTTTTTAGGGGTTTAATTTAGGTTAGGTGAGGTTAATTTAGGTTAACCTAACCTAACCTAAAACCAAAAATCTGTGTGTGTAAAAGCCTGAGTTAGCATTAAGTAGTAGTAATTTCATTTAGAGGTTTTTAATTAAAATCCTAACGCAAGTGAAATTCGAAAAAATAAACAGTGAATACGGTAAAAAAAAAAGCACTCTCTAAACTTTTGATGGAACCCCCTCAGCACCTTAACGCAAGCCTAAGTGATTAAAAATTTAATAAAAATATCACCTGTAGGAGCTAATGTAACTTCAATAACCGGCGACGAAAATGTAGGACGAATTTGCTTATTTAAGAATATACTGTGTGTGTATAATATATATATATATATATATATATATATATATATATATATATATATACAGAGCCGGATCTAGAAGTTGCGAGGCCCTAGGCAGATCTAGAAATTGCGAGGCCCTAGGCCTATATATATGAAAATATGGACTTAATTATCGGTACTATACCAGCAATATTAGAATCCCGCATAGACAGAACTATGCCAGCACTTAAAAATTAAACCAAACTAAAATAATCACGCATGGAAATTGTATAAGAAATATAAATAAACCATACAAATAAGTATACATTATAATATGAATCAAGATTTGTATTGAAAATATAAGAATGATTTCTAAGATTTAAATAATATTATAGGTAATGACTTTCCATAGTATACAAACGTTTTTCATATGTGATGTATAAGAGATGTTGACATTTCATTTTTTATAATAGTGAGCGATCGACTTATCAGGCTACATATTAATGCTTTAATATTTGGTTCAGATGCTCCTTGAATATTACAGCAATGCTTTTCTACTTTTCTTCGAAGTAAACTCTTCAATTAATTGAGAATAATCTAATGAATTTGTTATATCGTTTTCTATTGATAACATAGCTAATGATTGCAATCTCGCTTGAGACATGGTGGAACGCAAATATGTTTTAATAAGTTTGAGACGCGAGAAACTTCTTTCAGCCGAAGCAACAGTAACTGGGAAGGTTAATACTATTCGAAGTGCAACATAAACATTAGGATAAATCTCACTTAGTTGTTTTTGCACTATATAAACAAGGGCATTTCCGTGATCTTTTTTCTCAGGTATAAACCTGCAAAGTACTTTAAGTTCTTCATAGAGTTCTAAATCATTAATATCACTTGAACAGAACACGCAAAACGGCTTGAGCGAGGCCCCCTTTGGCGCGAGGCCCAAGGCGATCGCCTTGTTCGCCTATAGCTAAATCCGGGTCTGTATATATATATATAATATATATATATATATATATATATATGTATATATATATGTATCCCCCGTCGGTGGCCACCTTGTCGTGGTCGGTGGGCTCCCGTGTTGACCCAGTGAGCTGCGTCGGAGGGATCACACATGCGGGACAGGCTACAGGGGAGACCGGGCTAAGAGCCACTAAAGTCCTTGCCTCTCAGTACGGGTCTCCAGAGCTGTCCTCCGGAGGTGACGCCCTTAGGGCGTCAGTTTGTTGGCTGGGTGGGTGTCCGGGCCGGTGGGATTGAGGGGCTAGGGTCTTTGCGCCGTTTGGGGACAAACTTTCGGGTATACGTATACTTTAGCGTCGGAAATTATTTATACGTTTTAGCGTCGGAAATTATAACTATTATTATTATAATTATCAATATTAAAAGTATTAAAACGATATTAGAACTGATAAATGTCATTAATGGATATAATGAAATGCGCAAATAAGCTAGTTTTATATTTATTTCCCTATAAGAATTCGTGAATATAGCTGGGAAATAAGGTACGTGATGACCATGTTGACGACGTAGCTTCTTTGCCCTGTTAGGTCAACTGTACGCCCTTGATGATTGGTTAGGTTAAGTCGTGATATTTTCGTTTAAACTAACGAAAATAACACGACTCAACCTAACCAATCGTCAAGGGCGTACAGTAGGGTGTAACATGCTCAGGCCGAATATTGAAAAACTTGGAATTTCAAGATTGGCAGCATGTTTTCCTATGTAAAGTGAATTTTAAGAGGGGTTCGTCTTCTGTAACATTTCCGAAAAATCGCGTTTAAGAGTTCAAAATCGCAGTTTCTTGTCGAAAAATGGGATTTTTGGCCATTTTCAGACTTGGTCGCCTCAAATGACCTCCATATGTTCCATGTTGTTCACATACACCCTTAAGCATTGCTAGGGGCAGGCTTGGACCCATTTGAGATCAGCCAAAGTGGTTCATAATCCCTAAAATAACAAAAATCACCCAAAATGGCCCAAAACTAAGGAATTGTATGATTTTTAGTCTCCTATACACCACATTTCGCGGCTGTTCTCTTCATCAGGCAGAATCTTTTTGTTCTTCTTTCTTGGTCTTACATTTTCCTTTTTTTAGAAACACCTCCACCAATTTTTATTTATTTTCTTTTCGGCATCACTGAGTGTGATGGCAGCTGCACCCACCTTTCCGCAAGCTGCTGTGACGTTCTACCTTTTTTTTGCAATTGCAATTCTTCTTTAATATTTGTATAAGTCCCTCCTCCACCCCCAGCATGTAATAATATGCTGGTCAACTGAATGTTTTGAGATTTTTTCTTCTGAAAGCATCTTGATTTGTCTAGCAGGTCTTGTAGAGATCTAAAGCATGTTCATAATGTCTTGCTTTGACTTGAAAACTGGTAACAATTCTCTGTGATCGATCCTAGCACGAACAAAACCATCTCTTCTCTCTTGCCCATACACAGCATGAGCTGCAGCTGAAACTTCCTGGACTGCTCTCTCACAGCTTTGAGTGTGAACTGAGAAGTTCTCAACTTCAAGTGGAGACCTGAGAAGCCCCTCAATTTCTCCTCTTGACATCTTACAATTGAAGAGTGGCTCATACAGTTTCTCCTTATCCCAATTAATCAGAGTAATTGGAGAAGTGGCATCAAAATTGAATTTAGGGTTTCTATGAGTTCTCAGACTCATGTTTACATACTCAGACTTACCTCTGATCTTCTTGATCAACCCCCCATGCCCTCTCCTTCTCATCCTCATTGCACAGGGGAGAGGCAATGAGGTTCTCACTGTGAGCATGCTATGCTCCACGAACTATCACACGAGTGATTATGTTCCTGACTTCAGAGGTCTGGCTTCTCAGTAGTCCAAGAGTGGTCACAATATGGTGAGGTCCATACCTCATGTGGTGCTTCACCTTGATCTCAAAATACATCTTGAAGTAGAAGTCCAGGCAGAACTTCAGCAGCACCTCCAGCTTCTTCAACATCTCCCCCTTCAGACCATGCTGCCTCATCCACAGCATCAACAGAGCCTCACCTATAGTTAGCCAGCGTGACTGATTCAGTGGGCCACGCTTCAGACCAGCAACTTCCTTGCTCAAATCTCCTGTCTTGAGAGCTTTGATCAGTAGGTAGCAGTTCTTCTAGTCAGTGCTAAGGTTCTGTACAATGTCTTCTGGCAGTTCAATTATATCTTCTTCTCCTGGCAGAGCCTTGAAGCTAAAGTTGACAAGTATGTTATTGATTTTCTCCAAAAGGTTTCCTATTGGGCCACTGAACCCAGACTTGTGCGTGTAAGGACCATCAAGCTTGATGATCATGTGCCTGAGGCTGAGTTCATTAATATGCAACTGGCGTATCCTCCAGTTACACTTGTGACCTAGCAGTCTCTCCAAGTGAGTGACGGCTCCTCCATTAGGTCCTGTGTTTGTGTTGGTGGAGTCACCACCAAGGACCACAGTAGTATCTTTAGCACCATGAGCACTAATCCACTCAAACAGAGCATGAGCTATCTTCAATGCAGGTTTTTCATTTCCTTCAGGTTCTTCTGGTGTACAGTAGAAGAGATACTTCCCCTCAGGTTCCCAGGTAACATTATAGTGTTCTTCAGTTGTAATATATCAGGATGGAAGCGGCCAGTTTCTTCATTGTACCTCATGATCTTTGTCTTCTTATCTTGTTTTCCATCAAATAAAATTCCCTTGATCTCTTCTCCCTCTGTCATTTTCTCCAGGGCCTCCACCGAGGCACCTATTACAGACTCCTTGCCCCTCCACATCCTCATCCTGTCAACAGTTAGATATGTCTTATCAGCAGATAGATGGCCAGCTTTGATGAGATCTTGCAAGAAACCAGTTGCGATGACTGCTGCAGGAGTGTTTGCCACCTTGAACCTGACTGCAGCCGCAGCAGTGCTTGAGATATCCATGTAGTTCCTCCTGGCAGAGGTGGAGACTTTGCCAGTGTTGACACTAGAGCTTGTGCCTGGTGCAGTACTGGAAAAATCTGTGTCAGCAGTAGGAGCTGCTCTGCCTGGAGACTCTTGCAAGGAAGTCACCTCATCTTCATCATCATCATCAGCTCTAAGCAGTAGCTCCTTTTCTTCTTCCTCTTTTCTGTTTCTCTTCTCAGCTGTCTTCTGTTCTTCCTCCTTCTTCTTAGCAGCCTTCACCTGCTTCACTGTTTCCTTCACATCAATAGATGCCATCCGGAAGCCAGAAACTTCTGAGGTTTTGATCCTCTGGTAATTGAGCCACTCTAGCTCTACCTTTGGAATCTTCTGAGGCAGAGGACAGTCACAGTTGACATGAACTCTACCAGCACAGCCAGAGCAGCCAGATGCTTCAGTTCCACAGAGAGTGATATCATATCTGCAGGTTATGTCAAACAATGTATCAAGTTCAGATATTCTCTTCTCTCTCTTTGCAGTCTTCACTCTGCCATTCACTAAGTCAATCATTTCATTCCACCTGACAAGAATCTTCCTGGCAATGAATCTCCCTTGAATGATCACAGGAGGAGTGAACTTGGTATTGCTTTTGCGCCACTGTGCCAGTACCAGTGATGCCAAGTCCTTAGCAAATCTTGCAGAGGGTACTGAGCTCTCTTCATATCATCCAGAAGCAGCTTCTCTTCCTGGAGGGGGATTCCTCTTTGAAACACAGCTCTCCAGGTTGGAACTTCTGTGGAAAATAACTGCTTGCCTGGACCCACCAGATCACTCAGCTTTGAACCAGAACTTGCTTAGCCATGGTGGCTGCACAATCTTCACCAAGCTTTGTCTCTGAAACATAGAAAATTATCACAGTGAAACTCTACTAGCATACAACAGCTGTTACAATGGTTTTGTTTGGTAAGAAACCGGTCTGTTACATTTGCACGACAGACTTTACCGCTCTAGCACAAAATAGAACACAACGCAACATCACTAGTGCGCTGAACCTCTGGTCCACTCCGGAGAGGGCGATAGGTTACCTGCGTGCCGTCGGCTTGCTCGATCAGAGTGGGCTGATCGGCTAACCAACAACAACAACAGCTGCCTAGATTTGGTGTTCACAAACAACAGCAACCTAATTGATAATGTAGAAATATCCCCAACTATAATATCGGATCACAAAATTATTGAAATAAAAACCAATATAAAAGCAAGAGAAAAGGAAAGAACACGAATAACAGAAAGAAGCAAATTCGAAATTTTTAATTTTCACTCCAAAGCTATAAACTGGGAAGATGTTGCATCCAGCATGGAGGTAATAGACTGGAAATCCATCTTCGAGGCCAAGACAACGGAAGAGATGCTAATGACCTTAACGGAGAAGACGATGGAAATTGTGGAAAGACATGGCCCAAAAATACAACAAAGGAGAAAGAGAAGCAGGTTCGAGAGACAAAAGAGGTCATTGTTCCGAGAGGGAAAAAGAGTGACTGCAAAATTAAGTAACTGTAAAGATAAAAACATCAGAAAAATATTAAATGGTAAACTGCAGAGTATCGATTGCGTCATACAGGAACTAATTGGGAAGCATACAGAAAAAGAAGGTGACGCTATAGTGGCGATAAAGGTTAACTCACAGTACTTCTATAATTTTGCAAAAAGGAAGTGGAAAAACCGTGCGACTATTGAACCTTTGAAAAAAGAAAATCGTGCTTTATCTGACGATCTAACAAAAGTATCCGAAATATTAAGAGCTCAGTACGAATCGTCTTTCAGTATCCCAAAAACTGACAAACTGATATGCAATAGAAACGCGTCTTTGAAGAAGAACTACATGGGGAAAGTATAACGAACTTCGTCTTTACGACATATGATATTACACAAGATACAGGGAAACTAAAAGCACACTCAGCAGCAGGACCCGACAAATGGAATGCCACACTGATCAAACACTGCAAGAATGCAATCGCTCAGCCCCTATATTGGATATGGAGACGATCACTAGACACAGGAGAAATACCGGACATCCAGAAGAGCGCGAACATAGTCCCAATATATAAAGGAGGAGATCGATCCGAGGCCAAAAACTATAGGTCAGTGTCGCTTACATCTCATCTCACTAAAATATTTGAAAGAATAGTTAGAAAATCTATGACTTTTTGGAAACTCGGAAAAAATTAAATGATAACCAACATGGGTTTCGGTCAGGCAGATCATGCCTATCACAACTAATGGAACACTACAACAACATTATTGATGCACTGGAAAGTAATGAAAACTATAATGTAATATACAAAGACTTTGCTAAAGCGTCCAACAAGTGTGACCATTGAATCATAATACATAAACTGAAATATATGGGAATAACAGGAAAAGTAGGGAAATGGATATATAATTTCCTTAGTGAGCGACGGCAAGTCGTTACAGTACAAGGAGCATCAGAATCAGAATCAGAGGTCCTCAGCTCAGTCACAAGGAACAGTATTAGCTCCACTGCTCATCATAATCATGCTAACTGACATAGATGAGGACGTTATCAGAGACAGGACAGTAACATCCTTTGCCGATGACACAAAGATCAGTAGAAAAATAAGAAACCCAGAAGATATAGGATCTCTACAAACAGACATGAACAGAATCTACAAGTGGACGGAATACAACAATATGAAGTTTAACACTGGTAAATTTCAGCTGTTACGGTACAGAAAAAAAGAGTACCTAAAATCCATGGATTATTATACCCCAAATGGAGAGGAAATTCAGAGAAATTCTAAAGCAAAAGATTTAGGAGTTGTAATGACTGATGATGCAAAATTTGAAACACAAAATAAGATAGCAGTAAAAGAGCAAAGAGAGTAACTGGGCAGATACTGAGAACCTTTAAAGGAAGGGATAGGAATACAGGGTGTTTCAGGATGAAAGGTCCATACTTCGGGAGGTGATAGTATCGGTCATTGTGAGGAAAAAGTTCATATGAACATGTCTCTAATTCTGAATGGCTACGGAGATAAAGCTGTTTGAATCTGATGCACGCGCAGCTCTTCCTCCCCCTTCCCTCCCCTATAACCTTGAACCATGTAAGCTGTAATGTAAGCATGTAACATAAGCCAATCGACAGCTGACTGTTGTGAGTGACATTGTTTGGTGTTTGAAGCAGTGTTAAGAATGCCACACACCTTCACACATGCCGAATATGCAGATATGGTGTATGTTTAAGGTTTTTGCGATGGAAGTGCAACAGCTGCTGTTGCAGAATACCGTCGACGGTTTCCGAACTGCAGAATTCCGGATCGAAGAGTGTTTACCATGGTTTTCAACACATTTGCCTGAGATTGGTACACTTCCCAGCGTTCATGTTTCATCTGAACGTGAAGTTCAACAAGATGTGGAAAACATTCTTCAGTTGGTAGAGCGTAGTCCTACAACTAGCTCACGAAGAATTTCTACACGTCTCGGTGTACCACACACAAGAGTATGGCGAACATTACGTGAGGAAGGCTTGCATCCATATCATGTACAGCGTGTACAACACCTTCAACCAGGAGACGCTGCCATGCGACTGGAATTTTGTCATTGGGTAAATGCTAATCGCCGATTGCTTCGATTAATACTGTTCATCGATGAAGCTACTTTCACCCGTGAAGGTATCAACAACACTCGTAACTCTCATCGGTGGTCAGACGAAAATCCAAATGCCACTGTGGAAACAAATTTTCAACATCGCTTCTCTGCCAATGTGTGGTGCGGTATCATCGATGATCAGCTGATTGGCCCTGTTACTTTAGAGAATCGTCTTACAGGACAAAGTTACCTAGAATTTCTGCAAAATGAATTGCCAGGACTATTGGAGGATGTTCCTTTGGCTACACGCGCTGGTATGTACTTTCAGCATGACGGAGCTCCTTCACATTCTACCTGTCTGGTGATGCAATACCTAAATCAAACTTTCCATGGTCGATGGATCGGCCTCGGTGGTCCCATTCAATGGCCACCAAGGTCTCCAGACCTCTCTCCGTTAGATTATTGTTTGTGGGGATGGATGAAAAGTCAAGTTTACAAAAGAAAGGTGGACACACGAGACGAATTGCTCGCGCGCATTTTGGATGCTGCTGCCCGCATAAAGGAACGTCAAGATCAACTCAGACGAACAACACGCGATCTTCGCACACGAGTTGCAAAGTGCATTGAGGTTGACGGTGGGATTTTCGAAAACGTATTGTAAACTGTAACAAATGTCATTTCTGTATCTGATACCATTCAAAGTTTAAACATTAAATGTTAGAAACAGTAATTGGTTTCTCTTTCTTGATTACCATTAACAACGCTTTTGTATTTGTAGATTCAAACAGCTCTATCTCCGCAACCATTCAGAATTAGACACATGTTCATTAGACCCATTTTTCTCACAATGACCGATACTATCACCTCCCGAAGTATTGACCTTTCCTCCTAAAACACCCTGTATAATGATTCCTCTACTGAAAACACTGATCATACCCAAATTTGAATACTGCTCGGTCCTAACATGCCTCTATAAAAAAGAAGACATTAGACAACAAGAAGGGATTCAGAGAAGCTTCACAGCCAAGATCAGTGAGTGCAAAGAACTAAACTACTGGGAAAGGTTACGCGAACTAAACCTATATTCACTGGAAAGGAGGAGAGAGAGATACACGGTACACCATTATTTACACTTGGAAAATAATGAAGAAACTAATCCCCAATCTTACTCTGAACCCTGTAACTCCCCAAACAACAGTGGAAAGTAGAAAAGGAAGACTGCGTCGTGTTCCCAAATTAAGAGTTAGACAGGGAACATCTTTAAACCTGGAAGAAAATAGTTTTGTTGTGAGAGGACGAAAACTGTTTAATCAGCTGCCCAAAGACCTAAGAAACACGAGTGATGTTGCGGTGGACATCTTCAAAAGAAGATTAGACGCCTGGCTCAGAACAATCCCCGATGAGCCGGGCGTACCTGGCTATGTGAGGTGGAGAGTACAAGAAACCAACTCACTATTTCACCAGTCCAACTCGAGAGGATGGGAGACAACCTTGACCTTCGTGAAATGAGGAATCATTGCACGCAACATTTGAAAGGAAAGGAAAGATATATATATACCTTTCCTTTCAACCTTTCAAATGTTGCGCGCAATGATTCCTTTAATTTGGGAACACGACACATCTTCCTTTTCTACTTTCCACTGTTGCTTGGGGAGTTACAGGGTTCATAGTAAGATTGGGGACTAGTTTCTCCATTATTTTCCAAGTGTAAATAATGGTGTATCTCTCTCTCCTCCTTTCCAGTGAATATAAGTTTAATTCGCATAACCTTTCCCAGTAGTTTAGTTCTTTGCACCCCTTGACCTTGTCTGTGAAGCTTCTCTGAATCCCTTCTTGTTGTTCAATGTCTTTGTTTTTATATGGGCATGTTAGGACCGATCAGTATTCAAATTTGGGTATGATCAGTGTTTTTAGTAGAGGAATCATTATATTCCAATCTCTTCGTTTAAAGGTTTTCAGTATCTGCCCAGTCACTCTTTGCTCTGTGTTTCAAGTTTCGCATCAGTCATTCTTCTTCTGCAGCTTAAATCCTATCTCTATGTGGGGTCGTTGTTCTTGATGAGTCTCCTCCATTCTCTTCTGTCACGCACCGTGTCCTCGTCCAAATTTTTCTCCCGGATGTCTGCCGCCACGCAATCCCTCCACCTCGTCTTCGGTCTACCTCTTCTTCCCCGTCCCGGCACCTCCATATCCAGCGCCCTACGTCCCACGTAATCCTCCTCTCTTCTCATCTTGTGCCCATACCATCTCAGTCTGGCTTCTTGGACTTTTCTTGACGCCTCTACTACTTTCACCGTTCCTCTAATGCGTTCGTTTCTGATTCGATCCCTTCTAGTTATACCGCACATCCATCGCAACATTTTCATTTCAGCCACATCCATCTTTCTGTCACTAGTCTTCTTCATTGGCACCGTCTCCATTCCGTACAACATGGCTCGCCTAACCACTGTTTTGAAGACCTTCCCTTTCAGCTTCACCGGCATCCTACGATCACAGAGAACTCCCGACACCTCTCTCCAGCTCCTCCATCCCGACTGTATCCTACGATTCACCTCTCCCTCTGCTCCCCCCTCTGCCTCGATTGTTGATCCCAAATATTTAAAACGATCTACCCGTTTGATCAGTTCATCGTTTAACATCACTTCCCCTCCTTCAATCGGTTGTACATTACATCTCAGATATTCAGTCTTCTTCCAACTAACTTTCATACCTCTACTTTCCAATGCCTCCCTCCAATTTTCTAGCTGTTGTTCTACCTCCTGTCTTGTCTCTGCGCACAACACTACATCATCGGCATACATCATGCATCAAGGAGCAACCCCTCCAACCTCCACAGTCAACACATCCAACACCACGTTGAATAGGAATGGACTCAGTGCTGACCCCTGATGCAGACCAATCCCAACTCCAAAACTCTTCGTCATACCAACACTACACCTCACTTTCGTCGTAATCCCTCTATACATCTCCTGAATCAATCTGACGTACTTCTCTGGGACCATCTTCTCCCTCAGGTACCTCCAAACCTCTTGTCTCGGTGTCCTATCATACGCCTTCTATAAGTCTATGAAAACCATGTGCCTGGTTTTCCTTCTGTCCTTCCCTGTACCTTTCCTCCAACTGTCGTAATGCAAAAATAGCATCAGACGTACTTCGTCCGGACATAAAACCGAATTGCTCTGTCGACACGCCTGCCTCCTCCCTCAGCCTTAAGTCCACAATTCGCTCCCACTCCGTAATGGTGTGCGATATCAGCTTGATACAACCCCTAAATCTTTTGCTTTAGAATTTTTCTGAATTTTCTGTCCATATTGTGTATAATAATCCATGGATTTTAGGTCCTCTTGTTTTCCGTACGTAACAGCTGAAATTTCTGTGTTAAACTTCATATTGTTGTCTTCCGTCCACTTGTAGATTCTGTTCATGTCTGCCTGTAGAGATCCTTCAGTATATCTTCTGGGTTTCTAATTTTTCTACTGATCTTTGTGTCATCGGCAAAGGATGTTACTGTCCTGTCTCTGATAACGTCCTCATCTATATCAATTAGCATGATTATGAAGAGTAGTGAAGCTAATACTGTTCCTTGTGACTGAGCTGAGGACCTCTGATTCTGATGAAGATATTCCTTGTACTGTAACGATTTGACGCTGCTCACTAAGGAAATTATACAGTATATCCATTTCCCTACTTTTCCTGTTATTCTCATATATTTCAATTTATGTATTATGATTCCATGGTCACACTTGTCGAACGCTTTGGCAAAGTCTGTCTATATTACATCATAGTTTTCATTACTTTCCAGTGCATCAATAATGTTGTTGTAGTGTTCCACTAGTTGTGATAGCCATGATCTGCCTGACCAAAACCCATGTTGGTTATCATTTAATTTTTTCCGAGTTTCAAAAAAGCCATAGATTTTCTGTCTAACTATTCTTTCAAATATTTTAGTGAGATGAGATGTAAGCGACAGTGGCCTATAGTTTGTGGCCTCGGATCGATCTCCTCCTTTATATATTGGGACTATGTTCGCGCTCTTCAGGATGCCCAGTGTTTCTCCTGTGTCTATTGATCGTCCCAATATCCAATATAGCAGCTCAGCGATTGAAGTTTTGCAGTTTTTGATCAGTGTGGCATTCCATTTGTGCGGTTCTACCGTTAAGTGTGCTTTTAGTTTCCCTATAGCTTGTGTAATATCATCTGTCGTAAAGTCGAAGTCAGTAGTATGGCTGTAAAAGGAGAGTGTGCAGGGCAATTGCAATGTTGATCAAATGTTGCAAGGTGCTCCCCCCAGGGTCACCCCCTTCTCCTCAGTGCCAACCCTCACCTCCCAGGGTACCGAAAATAAGAAAGGGGAAATCCACCTAACCTAAGAGACTTTGGGGGAGAAGTTGGGACGCCCTCATCCCCAAAAGGGGTATACCTAACCTAAGAGAGAGAGAGAGGAGCCAGAGCATCCTTCACATGGAAGATCTATTTGCATAATAAGATTTCTTGACAGCATCATTTGCCTTATAAGTGTCTTTCAGCCAGTTGGCATAGAAGTCAGTGCCCGCCAAGCATATCAGCCAGTTAGCACAGTGCATATATATATATACAGTATATATATATAAAATTATATATATGTATGTATGTATATATATATATATATATATATGTGTGTGTGTGTGTGTGTGTGTGTGTATATATATATATATATATATATATATATATATATATATAGTTAACCCCTCCGTCTATGACCTGGGTTGGTTCGAAGTCGACGGGGGTTTTAGTTAGGTGGCAGCAACGGATGTGTTACTTGCAGTAGTTTCTTCTATATTATTCTCGAGTTCTTCTATAGTGTCTCGGAGGATTCTGGGAGGCTTACTAAATTCTCTGAAGATTCCCGGATTCTAACGTATCGGGAAATTTTAATGATTAAATTCTCTGAAGAGAGCAAGGCTCGAAGGAAAAGATAAAGACTATTTCCTACTGGATTTTACTGCAAAAAAGTACAGGTAGTGCTCAGCCTTTGAATCTATTTCTTAATGACATATGGAAGATTTTACTTGGTTTTATATATCCCAAAACTGCTAACATCATTATTATTAAATGTTGAAAAGGCTGCATTATTTTTGCACAATATTTGAAAATAAAGTAAATCTTTTAGCTGTGGTAAGGTTTAAACGAATAAACAAGATATTTGAAGATGCAGCCATATTTTTATCTTAAACCGCGTATTTTCAGATCTGATGCTATCATGATCTGCCAAGTTAACTAAAAGTGGAAATTGACTATGCATCTTTACACTAAAATATGCATATGAGTAAAAATTAAAGGTTTAAGATTTACAATTAAATGCTTAGGCAAGACGTGACTTCATCTTTTATACGAAGTGAGAATGTATACAAAATATGAACATTGCAAAGCTTAAGCAGGATTCATTATTAAGCGGAATCTAAAAAAAATTATTAAGAGATTTTAAAAAGACAAGTCACCAATTATTTGGCAAAGTAGAAAGCAAATAAATTTTTTTATCCAAACTCGCGTTAGGCGACTTTGGTTATGTAAAAATGAATACATACACGTGCATACATATTAATATAGGTATTATATAAAGTTAAACATATACGAATGTATAGGATTATATAAATACATGAACCATATAAACACATGAATTTTGAAAATGGATACAAGAACTATATAAATGAATATAAGAATTTCATGAAAGAATAAGATAGTATAGGAATATAAGAATTATTCATGGTTCATTTTTACAGTGCTCTCCCATCTAGAATGATGTTAAGACAATGATAGAACATCCTAACTAATACTAAGTAGATGATAACTATGCGTTTTATAATACAGATTTATATACACAACATAAGTCGGGTGGTTAAGTCTAGTTCACGTGGTCTGGGTACGCACTCTTGGTCGTGCATAAATAGTTTCACGTTGCTCGGTGTCTCTTGTTTTCCTTTGTTCCCAGAACGATCTTTTCACTACAAATATACCGAGGATAATAGCACATACAATAATGATACTAACGGCAGATGTTGAAAAAATTGTTACAGGTTGTAATATTTGTAAGAAGTTATTCTGGTTATCATCTGAAATTTTAAAACGACTCAATTGATCATTCCATTCAGGGGCATGTAGCTCGGGTAGGATGGTTGCAGGTTTCATGGAGAGATTTAAGATCTCTATAACGGGTTTAAACTTAATTTGCGACGGGAAGGGGTATGAGTTATTAATGGTAACCTTGTACGGGTTGTATATTTGGAAGGTTTTCGAACGCAAGGAGCAACCAATTGGTAGCCGAATAACCATAGGGATTGTAATGAGGGAATAATTTGACGGACACTCGAGAGTAGCGGTAGTCCTGTTCGCGAAAGAAACCCAGATGTCTGGTCCAATTCGTAGTTGGACGGTTTTAGAGAAATGAAATTTTGCAAATGAACATACTGGGGCTTGCCGGTCACGAATTAAGTCGATAAAGCAAGACCTAGTAGTTGGAAGAATGACTGGTTTGAGTGGAGGGCAAACGAATTTTTTATTTGTTTGCGGGAATCGGCAATGCCGGACGTCGCTATCTGACATCATAGAATAGGCTGACAGATCTTTGGTGAGGAAAAGGTAAGGTGGTAAGGTGGGTAAATACGGTCTACACAATCCAATGAGGAAGTTGAGAGTTTTCGATTAGGCAGACTCCTGGCTCACATTGCTACGGGGATTAATTCAACTGGTAGATACGTGAGAAGCGCGGGTCTAAAACTCACCAGCTCACCCCTCGCATAGATGTTACCTACCTATTGAAGCTCACGAGATTAAGGCGCTTTCGCGCCCAATCCGCGACTTCCGTTCTTAGACTTATTGCCGAACGCTAGCCTTAGGGGCCGCCGTAGGCACCGGGGAGGGGGCTTCTCCGCCGCGCCTAGGCGTTAGTTACGTTATTGATGGAAACTTTTTGGCTGAATCATCAGGCCTATCAGCGCTACTTATAAGTCAACGCATAGGTGCTTGAGGAGCTTGGGGCCGGGCTGGGGACACCTCGGTCTTCCCATTTCATAGGTGCGTCTCGACACGGCCAAACTTCCATAGGAACCCGGGAAACTGAAATTTTATATAAACGGCTACACGCGGCTACTTTACGCGGCTACGTGCTTAGTCTACAAAAATCTCGGTGTGTCCCGTACCACATTTGGGCTTATCGCCGAACCTACGACTCGGGGGACGCTATACCGGCCGGGGCTAAGGACTCTCCAGCGTGCCTATCCATAGGCTAAAAGATAGGTGAAAAATTTTTCCCCCACACTATTAGCCCAAAACTGGAATCATAGGCGAATCCCCGAGGTGAAACGGTCGGTCACGTGTCAAAACTCCACCTCCATCATCGGTAGGGGAAGGGGGAACATCTTAGCCCCGCGCCCCCCCCATAATTTCCTTGAAATTCTATGCTTGGGTGAACTAACCGGTAACTTTCTGAGGCACATAGGTCCTATACCTATAGACCACTCGGAAAATCAGCTTTAGTCCCACGACCCCATATCACCTACGCTATCCCGAGGCCAACAAAGTCCGCCTGCCATAGACCGAGCTTACTGCCTCTCGAGTTACTACGCTTCACCCGAGGGACGCAGACACAGAACCTAATGAGACCGTGATCACTCCCACCCAACGATTCGTCAACGGTGAGGCCAGTGACGAGGTTGTCTTCCGTAGTCTAGAACGGCAGTCTAGAACGGTAGTTTAGAACGCTTTCGCCTCGTGTAACCCCATTGACCCACTTAGTCAGAACGTTCTTATCAGCAAAGCGGCATAAACTGGGAAAGCAGGACTGCTGATGCCAAAGGGAGGACTCTTCGGCATCAGTAGTCCTGCCTTCCAAGTTTATGCCGTGACAGTTGAAGTCTCCTAGAACTACACACACTCTGTCCCCTAGCAAACTACTGAGTTCGGTGTACAGGGCTGTATCCTCCTCGAGGGGGAGATGCGGAGGTCTGTACACCAAGATTAATCTAGAGTTCGCCCCCTGCCAGGTTCAGAGCGACGCCAAACAGCTCCCGTTCCGATCGGAACTGGCAGTCAACCGGACTCAACGTGTCCCTGACAAATATTAGTACCCCTCTCCCCTCCCCACGGGTGCGGTTCTTGTGAAACATTCTACACCAAGGAATCTCGAACTCCCCAACGTTGTCCCTACGATCTGTGATAACAACGATATCCTGGTATTCTGATGCTAAGAGCGCCCGTAGCTCGGAAAACTTATTTCTAATCGACCTAGCATTAAAAAGCACTGCACAGAGGGAATCTTCCCTATTTGACCGCCCCCGAGCACGATCCGTTTCCCGAACAGCTAGGGCTGTCGAGAGTTGAAGAGCCTCTCATCAATGAGGGGGCAACTTCCGCAGGAACCCGAGCCCCTTCCAACGGGGAAAGAGAGTTACCCATCTGTACATGGACGCACCCTTCAATTGAAGGTACGCCCGCCAGCGGCTTCGGATCATTTCCCCCCGGTGGGGGCCCGTCATCAATCCCCGGGCTTGACCTCACCATACGGTATAGGTGCCGGTCAAGCAGTGTGCCCAGCACTTTACCCTTGTCATTGAGGTGGACACCATCTCTCTGATAAAGGTCCCACCTACCCGAAAACGCGTCGAAGGGGTCAGCAAACCTCACGCCCAGTGGGACGCACAAGTCTTGTACCCTCTTGTTGATGTCGATGACCTTACTGAGCGCGTGGTCACTGGCATTCATCCGCGGTAAAATACCCATCAACATTCCCCTTTCTGTTTTAAGTTTTAGATCATCCGCAAGAGACATGATCTCGGTGATGAGCCCTTCCGTCGAACCTACCCTACCGCCTTTGAGGAACAGAGCGTTGCCACCAGCGTGGACAACGATCGCAGTCCTCTGCCTAGCCACGCGCAGTTTCTCTAAGTCCTTCCTTAAGTGCGCCGTTTCCCTCCCGGGTAAGCACCTTACCTCCCTTCTGTCCCGGTTTGCAGAAGCAAAGTACTTCTGGTCCCTGATTTGGGAGTCCCCAATCAAAACGGTGTCTTCCTCCTTCGGGCACATGAGACAAAAGCGGTTGGAGGTGCTGACAGGGGCAACCAGGGTCTCAGGCTTCGGCTTCGCAGCCTTCTTGCCCGAGACCTTTCGATACCCGTCGCCACCCTAGACCCAGTCGTACTTACAGCATCCGACCCACCCCGACCTGGAGCTACATCCTTCGGCTTCTTTGGGCCATCAGTAGGCCCCTCTCCACCCTTTTTCTTAATCGGACCCTTCCCATCCTTCTCTATCGGCCTCTTCTTTGCGCCCTCCCCTCCCTCCACCTTGCGTCGCGGTTCTGTGCATTGTACATGGGTTGCTGGCGATTCCCGACACTGATTTTGCACCCCGGCCCACGGTTGCACCTCTACTATTTCTCCGCGGTCTCGAGCTCTGTCCAGTCTGCTGCTGGACCGCCTTTCTAGGGCGGCTATCGTATCAAAAGCTCCGGGGTGGAGGGCGCAGCCGCGGTAGCGACCGCCGCGCCTCCAACAGCCGACCTGGACGACTCGAGCGGCCGGACCTTCTCTTCTAGCTTCTCGTACAACTGCATGAGTTCGCAAAAGCGGCACACGCTGGAGTGGTTGATCTCGAAGCAAGCTTCTTCGAAGTTCGTCACCCACTGGTTTACTCCAAACCTCGCGCGCTCAGCCTTCAGTTTCTGCGGTCCAGTCATTGTAATTTATTTTTCTAACTCCGATCCGAAGACACAGAGACACACTGAGAGACACACTGAGAGGCACACTTTATTAAAAAATCCTGTCTGATTGTCTGACGCTGAAAAATAATGTCATTTAAATGCTTGCAGCGCACTAAATACAGTAACGTCCTGTAACGAGAATACTTTCCATTACATTTCTTAATATATTATTTGATTTTGTCAATTTGTTTCTGTTTGTTGGTTTTTAGATGTTGAATAATTCTTAGCTTCTTAGTGTATACTTTCTTTTAAACACCCACAAAAAGTTCACATGTTGAAAGGTCGGGAGGGTTATGCTGGCCACTTTGTCACCATAACGACGGACGAATCGCCGTGAAAATAACGTACACAAAGTGGTATAGTTTCTCTTGATGAATGAATATGTGGCTCCGTCTTGCTAAAATCAAAATCTTTCGGGGGGAATTCATTTCCTCTCATACTAGTCTCAATTAGGCAACAGATACCATGAAAAGACTGAAGCTTATTACAGTAATGGCACTGGCGTTATCGTCTTGAAGAAAGTATGGTCCGTTTATTCCATCGGTTTTTAATCCACGCCGAACCAGTGACACGCTTATCATGCAGAGGACGTTGTTGGAGACTTCGAGGATTATCTATAGCCCAGATTCTTGTTTTGTTTACATTTACTCAAACATTTGCAGAAGTTGATTTGAACGTTAAATGGTCTTTGTTAAACTCAATAGTTTTTGGAAAAATTTATTTCTTTAAAGTAAATTATTGCATTTTTATTATTGAAGTCAGAAAAGTTCTAATCTTTCGTTTGATAAATTGTGAACACTTTAAAAACTTTATGTACTGACTCATCTAATGCGTTCCTTATTTGTGAATCACAAAGTTCGAACTTTGTTAGTGCATGGTTTTGTTATTTGAAGTGGAAATTACAATCGTCATTTGGAGGACAGTTGTGGCAGACGCATTGACAAGTGTTCTGAACTACTGGATTTGAAAAAAATGGATCCAACATTTTCTGGTCGGTTCTGCTTCTCAGTCAAAGCAATAGTATTTTCCACGTCAGTAGCAAAGTTAACAAACATAACTGCCGAATTTAGGAACGAGATAATCCACGAACGAGACTCACTGAAAGTTAGTCTGTGCTGTTACACAGAAAAATATTTTCTCCTTTTATTTCGATGGCCTATCTGTCTGTACCTTTTTTTTTAAGATGCTTCAGATTTTCTGAAGTGTAGATCGAAACCTTTTAGATAACTTGATCTTCCAGCAGGATGGGACTGTACCTCATTATGCTATAAGTGTTCGAACCTTCTTTAACGAAACCTTTCCGAAAAGATGGATTGGACGCCATTGCCTCATTGCATGAGCTCCCAAGTCACCCGATTAGGTGCCTCTCTTTAATTAAGGAAGAATTATAACAAAAGTTTATGCAGCTAAAAGGTTTAAAAGATCTATAAGAATTAAACCTGAAATAAACTCTTTGGACTCCCAGAAAGTGCAAGATGTTTTTGTCAACTTCGAAAGATATTATATGTAGATAATGATGGATAATATGTTGAAATTTGATATCTTGTGCATGCTCACTCTTCTCTTTATCGATTTTAATAAAGCTTCATTTTTTTAATAAAGCTTTATTTTTTTTATGGACACTCTGTATATTACAACAATACAGCAAGAGGTTTTATACTGTATACTTATAATTATACATGCATATACACATATTAATTAATTAAAAAATATATAGTATAAAGAAATATACATACAATTTTTAAAGAGCAATCTAACATAATCCCATAACTAATACAAAAAAAAACATCACTGGCAGTATCAATATTAGAGCCTCGCACTCCAAGGCCTCAAGAAAAACGCAATTTTAAATGAAAAACAAACATTGTCAATCCTTTATATACCTATTCTATATATAGAAAATCTTCTGATATTCGATAGTCACGAAACCATTGTCTTCTTTGTTGTGTATCGTCGTCATTGCCATGTTATTATTGCTGCTGTTGTCTTGGTTTCCTTAAAAGTTTTCCTCTTTTCCTTCTTATTTTCTCTTTGTGTGGATTCCTTTCGAGAAAGAGTCTTAAAGAACCGTAAGTAACTTATGTGTTAATGGAGGATTCAGGCTACGACTAATGAACAAAAGTTGGAAATTTTTTCTTCACAAAAGTTTGTATTATGTCTGACAACTAGACATTTTATATACTGTATGTATATATATATATATATATAATATATATATATAATATTATATATATATATATACAGGGTGGGCCGTAAGTTTCCATACATAGGAAAAATAAACATTTTTTTATGGACAACCATTTTTATTTATATAATATGCTCTACATGGTTGCCATTGTTTGTTTTTGAAAACACATTTCAATACGTGTTCCCCACTGTTGATGAACACGCATTAGCACAGTTGACGTTATGTTTGTAATGGCGTTGGTGATACGTTCCTTTAGATGATTTATGTCTCGTATCTTTTCCTGATACACCATGGCCTTCAAGTGCCCCCAAAGATAGAAATCAAGGGGGGTGAGATCTGGGGATCTGGGAGGCCACTCCACAGGACCACGCCGACCAATCCAAGCATCCGGAAACTGCTGATCCAAATACCGACGCACGTGAAGACCATAATGAGGTGGAGCTCCATCTTGCTGGAAGTAAACTGGGAAGTTACCTTCCTCGTTTAGCAGGGATGGGAAAATCTCTTCTTGCAACATGTTAAGATACCTTTCGGCATTAAGATTTCCACTGACAAAAATTGGTCCAATAATTCTGTCACCCCATATCCCGGCCCACACCATCACTTTACCGGCACCTTGCATCTTCGTCGGACTCAGCCAGTTAGGGTTAGCATTACTCCAATAACGTATGTTTTGCCGATTAACCTCTCCATTGACGTAAAAATTTGCTTCATCAGTAAACAAGATCTTACGTCAAACGCATATTCTTAGGGTATCTGAAACATAAAAACAAACGTTTAATTTTTCCTATGTATGGAAACTTACGGCCCACCCTGTATATATATATATATATTTTAACTGCAAACAACACAGTATAATTAATGTAAAGAACGACACTTGTGTAGATGAGCGTCCGCACAAGATGAGGAGAAAGAACGAACAAATGAAAAATGAGGCACCTCACATGAATCAAACCCGGGATCATCCAATTACGACTTCTGACTAATCGGGGGACCTTGGTGTAGTGGTTAGCATGTCCGATTGGCAATTGGATGATCCCGGGTTCGATTCCTGGGATGTGCCTCATTTTTCATTTGTTCGTTCTTTCTCCTCATCTTGTGCGGACGCTCTTCTACACAAGTATCGTTCTTTACATTAATTATATTGTGTGTTGTTTGCAGTTAAAATGTATATATGTACGGCATGAGAAGGTGCCACCTCAGGGCATTCGATTCCGCTCGTATGTAGGAGAATTACGACTTTTGACTAATCGGGGACCTTGGTGTAGTGGTTAGCATATCCGACTGGCAATTGGATGATCCCGGGTTCGATTCCTGGGAGGTGCCTCATTTTTCATTTGTTTGTTCTTTCTCCTCATCTTGTGTGGACGCTCTTCTACACAAGCGTCGTTCATTACATATATATATATATATTTTTTTTTCTTCTTTATTTTACCGCCGATTCGTACCTCGGGA
The DNA here is from genome assembly GCA_023014485.1 of Bathynomus jamesi. Taxonomy (NCBI): domain Eukaryota; kingdom Metazoa; phylum Arthropoda; class Malacostraca; order Isopoda; family Cirolanidae; genus Bathynomus; species Bathynomus jamesi. The sequence continues at coordinate 52,472 of JAJOZX010015197.1, forward strand.
AAGTGATACATATCTCAGCGCGACAGTGGGTGGATGGTGTCACTAGGTTGGAGATGGTAGACTGACTAGGGTAGTGGGTAAAGTTCGGTTGCTGGATAGGCGGAAGTAGAGGTATGGACTGCGATGAAGCAGATGTGAATGGGTGAGGATGAGGAAAATCGCTTCCGCTGAAAAATGGGAGCCTTCGGCAAGTATGGATTTAGACGTTCGGGTATGGAAATAGTGTACAAGAGAGGGAAACACTTGCGACGAAGAGCGGACAGGTTCAGGCATTCAACCAGAAGGTGTACGACGGTGATGGGGGTATGGCAGGTCGGGCAGTGCAGGGTTGACGATTTAGCCATAAGGTGACTATGTGTAATGCGTGTGTGTCCTAGTCGGAGATGTGCTAAAATCACTTTTTTATGGCGGGACCGATGGAATAAGGAGGCCCAGTATCTTAGTTGCGGCTTGATCTTGTGGAGTTTGTTGTGTGTGGCTTGGTTCCATTCCTGTTGCCAGGTGGAGCGGAGGTGGGAGCGGAGAGTCTGGAAGAAGTCGAAGAAAGGGGGGCCGGGAAGAGGCCGGCAGTAAGCAGGCTGTCTTTGCCGTGCGGTCCGCCTCCTCGTTACCCTGGATGCCGACATGTGCTGGGACCCAGCAGAAGGCGATTGTCTTGTGTCGGAAAGTTGTTAAAAAATGGAAGGCTTGCTGGATGGTGCGGACGAGTGGATGGAGGGGGGAGGGGTTAATCTTTGGAGGGAGAGAAGTGCACTTTGGGAATCTGAATAAGTGACAAAGGAGCTGGCAGAGTGGGTGCGCACAATGTCGAGGGCCTCCACAATCGCGAAGAGTTCTGCTGAGAAAACCGAGGCCTCACGGGGCAGGATGACGCCTCGAGAAAGCGGCTGGGCCAGTATCACTGCTGAGGAAGCCGTACCAACCTCATAGCGGGAACCATCTGTATAAATGGGGAGTGTTCGGGTGTCGGGTTGCGTGTTATCGGAAGAGTGACCTATGTACCGGAGCGTTCGTGGTAGTCTTTAGTATGGCACACAGGTCCCTGCAAAACTTGATAGGGGTAAGGAGAAAGTGAGGGTAGATGCTGTATGAGATGGGGATAACTGAGTGGGGGCATGTTGGAAAGGTCCAGGAAGGAGCGGACCGCTTCAGTGAAGTGCCAGCTCCGTCCCTGGGTTGGGAGTGAAGAAATCGCCGCGCATAGAAGCGAAGAGGGTAGTCTCTGTGCACGGAGTTATGTCCTCATGAGGAGCAGACCCTGTCGGAGGGCGAGAGGGAGGTAATTCTATTTCACTTGGAGGAGGGAGGCTGGGGAAGAGCGGAAGGCACCAGTGGAGAGGCGGAGGCCCCTTGTGAAAAAACTATGTTGGGCTATGGGTTGATTGCCTGTACTCTCATCCGTTGGAAATTTCCAGCAGACTTCAGTGGAGAGTTACCGACAAAAGCCGTATGTTTTTTCGTTAGAGAGTTATGTATATGTAGGTCTTCAAAGGACCTCTTTATATTTAATTGTTTACGGTAACTCTTGCGTCGGGATTTTAGATGCCTATATGTGAACGAAAGAAAGTGTCCCACCTTATTTTCGCTGGGCCTTAGTTTGCTTCGATGTAGGGCGTGACGGTCTTCATGATGTAGGGCCGTTACGATGGAGCCTACACTGCGAGTTGACACTTTGTAACTAATATAGACAGTCACTAATTAAGCACCTGAAGGTATAGGCCTATCCTTTTTATAGTTATTAGGTTTTATATTATAAGGAATTCACTCAGAACTTTAGGGAAGACGAAGCCCATCTTCCCTGTTTAAAGCGTTCGCTGTAACAAAGAGCTCCGAGCGAGAGCCGCCATAATATAATCTTCGCATTTTAGTATAAATTGCTGATTTGGCAAAGGTTGTTGACCCTTGCCTTGATGTAATCTCTTGAGTTAGCAATGGAAAATTTTGATCACGTGAAATAATAAATGTTTCTCGTGGTTATGCAGGCCCGACGCCTACATACGGGTTCTATGTATGTATGGCAGTCATTTCATTCCCATTAGGCTATGTCGCCAATCCCGAGGCAATTTTGTAGATATTTAATTCAATTAATTAATAATTTATATTTAATTATGAAGTAAAGGTATCACATACGATACCATGTTGTAAGCGCGTATAGTTTTTTGATATACTGGGGGGGGGGCGGAGAAAAATTTGTATGTTATAGATCAAATTTTTTTATAAACTGTGTGTTTTAAACCATGTGAAATGGATTAAAAAGAATGAAATAGGAATTTAGGAAGAAGAAGGTTACTCAAGACCTATTTAAATATAAAATTTCGAGGCCAACTTCTCAAGTTTAGTTAAAGTTATGTCAATCAGTTTGACTCCCCTTAGGTATAGGAAATTTACAAAATTAAAGTAAAGTTATTAAGCATTTTAACTTTGCTCATTATTTGTGTAAATTTTTATAAGTCACCAGTTTTTAAATGCTGGTTTACTAATGTTGTTTTGGAGTTTTGTCATGTTTTGTTTTGTTAACGATTTATGTTTTGAAGTGACTTCTACGTTGGTGAGTTAATTGAAATGTACTGTACTTCCAGGTTGTGTTGTTTGGTTAAAAGAGTTTGTACTGTATTCAAACCTCCTACCACTTCAGACTAGTCAATACCCGTAGTTTTAGTTGAGTAAATGTTACTCCTCCACAGGTAGATCTGGAGGTCTTGGGGCTTTGAATCCTGTACTGTTTTTGTGTTGTTTGGTCTCTGGCCATGGGAGGCCATAAGACCGTTGTTGTTTGGTCTCTGGCCAAGGGAGGCCATAAGACCATTGTTGTTTGGTCTCTGGCCAAGGGAGGCCACAAGACCCTTGTTGTTTGGTCTCTGGCCAAGGGAGGCCACAAGACCCTTGTTTGAATAGGTTGGGCTATGGCCAAGTGAGGCCATCAGCCCCTTCTTGAATAGGTTGGGCTATGTCCAAGGTAGGCCATTAGCCCATTGTTGAAGAGGTTGGGCTATGGCCAAGGGAGGCCATTAGCCCCTTGTTGAATAGGTTGAGCTATGGCCAAGGTAGGCCATCAGCCCCTTGTTGAATAGATTGGGCTATGGCCAAGGGAGGCCATCAGCCGTTTGATGAATTTGTTGGGCTATGGCCAAGGTAGGCCATCAGCCCTTTGATGATCTGTTGGGCTATGGCCAAGGTAGGCCATCAGCTGTTTGATGATCTGTTGGGCTATGGCCAAGGGAGGCCATCAGCCGTTTGATGATCTGTTGGGCTATGGCCAAGGGAGGCCATCAGCCCTTTGATGAATTTGTTGGACTATGGCCAAGGTAGCCATAAAGCCCTTCAGAGTAGAGTAGTTTGTTTGTATGTGCCACTGTCTAACCATATCATTTTTGGCACAAAATTATGTGCACAGAATCAGAGCGCAGCAATAAAAGCTTTTACTCTCCGATCCTTGGTTATGTTTAGACAGGTTGTTGTGTTTGACACATGGAAAGAGTACAGTGTGGTGTGTGTGTGTGTGTGTGTGTGTGTTGCATTCCTCCGAATCCAGTTGGTCTTCAAAACTTGGATTCACCACTCCAGTGAAGTTAATACCCGTGGTTATGATTGAGTAAATGTTGTGTATCCTACAGATAGGTCTGGAAGGTTTGGGGGTTTTAAGGAATCCAATCTGTTTGCAAGGAATGTATGTGTCTGTTGATGAAATCTGTTGTGTGATTCTTCCTTAAAAGAAGAATTGGATATTTGGAGTCGTATGTATACAGTATATTTATATACTGTACCGTTAGGCCTGTTCAAAAATCAACTTTTTCTTATTTTCATAGGTTTCTGTACATTTTCCCATGCTTTTTGACCTGAGAAAGCAGAAAATCACAACTATTTTGACCTAGGATGTTGGGAAGCATTGCCGCATGGAGCTTTAAATTTTCTGCCTTGAAATCGGCCAAAGCGCCAATTCCGGGGTCCCTTGAATTATGTTTTGCACTTTAACTTTTGATCTAAACAAGATAGAGCAACAAATTAGGTATCAAATGAAAGAGCATAAAATTAGTAAATAATAATAATAATAATAATAATAATAATTAAATAATAATTAATAATAATAATAATAATTATCTATCATTTTTCAGGAAACAACAGAAACTCAATCAGAATCTAGAAAACCATCTACAAGTTACAACTTCACAATGGCATTAAGCAAGGAGCTGAGGGAGCTCCGTGGGCGCACAGTTGATATCTCAGAACCTCCACGTACTGTCCACAGGCAGGTGTCAACTGGGCCATCTACCAGATCTCTCACTGAAACTTTCCTGGTTGGATACCCTTCAGCTTTTATCAGTGGTTCCCAGCTTCCCACCAACAGACAGGCGTTCCAGTATTTCCTTAATCTTCAGAATTTACCGGAAAATGCAGGGAGGCCCATGGTTCAAGACCTTGCATATGAAACAGTTGAATCTATCATCCCATTCTGGCAGAGGGCTAGGATCAAGACAATGACCAAGTACAACGCAATGAAGCTCTTCATGAAACTACATGAGAAACATCGTGCTCTGGTGAAAAGCAAAGGAAGAGCAAGTAACCCTGGAGGAAAAAGAGGAGCATTTGTGCTGGAATTAGACAGCCTGTTCGATATAGGAGCTCCAGATGCAATCCAGGAAATACAGAAAAACAGACTGTTATCCAGAGAGAAGAAAGATGAGGATATCAGGTTCTACGAAGACCAAAAGACTGAGAGGAAAGGTCATATGTCTGGTCATGACAAGATTTTTGAGACAAGATCCCTGCAGCAAGCAGCGAGGAATGAAAGACTGCAGCATAGACAAGAACAAGGTAAAACTAATTACTTTGAACGTCACAAAAAGTTTTAAGTTTTACTCCATTGCGATATTTAGCATGTACTTAACAATTACTGTCTTAACATGTACTATTTTACAGCTGCAGCAGAACAAGAGGCTGTTGTTCATGTGGATGACATTACCTGGGGTGACTCAACTGACAACGACGCTAACAAAGATGACATGGATTACCATCAGCCTCGTCCTGGATGTTCTCACCATCAAGACACTGTGACTAGTGTGACTTTGACGTTTCCAAGGAAGGTCATGGAATGTGATGTCATCTGCAATACAGCTGATCGTCTTGGTTTATCAGACAATCAAGTTACTGCCATGGTTTCTGCCACCTTGAAAGCTGGAGGGGCTGAACTGGATAACTTCGTCATCTCAACCTCAACAACACGTCGCAACAGAATGCTGTCCAGGTATAATATCAGCCAGAGTCACATGTCCAAGTTTTGTGAAAACCCCCCACAGTACGCTGCCTTACACTGGGATGGAAAGTTGCTCAAAGATGTCTTGGGCAGTGAACCTGGAAGTACCTCAGAGACTTTAGCTGTGCTAGTGTCTGGTCCACCTTCATACACTGAAGGAAAGTTATTGGGAGTACTTGTCATCGACAATTCTTCTGGCACAGCTCAGGCTGAGGCTTCAATGGATTTACTGGAGACATGGGAACTTACGGATAATGTTGCTGCCCTTGTTTTTGACACTACATCCAGTAACAGTGGAGTTCACAGAGGAGCTGCCAAACTGCTAGAGAAAATGCTGAACAAAAAGGTGTTTTATCTGGCCTATCGACATCACATCCTGGAAATCCTAGTAGGAGCAGTTTGGGAGAAGCTGTTTGGGAAGGTGAAGGGGCCAGATAATCCCTGGTTTGAGCATCTGAAGGATGTTTGGACGGACTTGTCCAAGGAAAACCCAAAGATGCTGGCTATCAACAGCAAATGGCTGAAGGAAAAGAAGAAGAACAGTGAAGAAATACTCCAAGACATTCTAACAGCAGAAAGGCTTCCAAGAGCCGACTACAGGGAAATGGCTGAACTGACAGTCATTGTTCTTGGAGGAACGCCTCCTCGAGGTATTCACTGGAGTCGACCAGGCGCCATTCATCAGGCCAGATGGATGGCCAGAAACCTGTACTCCATGAAAATGCTGATGTTTGCAGATCAACTTGAGTACGACGAAGACACTGTATCAAAGCTGGAAAGACTCAACACCTTCCTTGCGCTGTTCTACACTCCTGTATGGATGATGTCAATGTCTGCTGCAGATGCTCCCGTGAATGATCTAGGTCTAATCCAGGACATGTTGAAGTACAAGAAAACTGACCCAGAGCTTGCTGATGCAGTACTTAATAAGATGGAAAACCACAAATGGTACCTGACGCAGGAAGTCGTGCCATTTGCCCTGTTCAGCAGTAGATTGAGTGACACATTGAAGCACGACATTGCTGCCCAGTTACATGCCACTGAGAAGCCAGACAGCTTCAGAACAGGAAAGCCTCTATTCCAGAGTGTCACAACTAAGACCACCCTGGTTGATCTCATTGGCCCAGAATCACATTTCCTGCTGGACACACTGAACATTGGATCCGAGTGGCTTCTGGAACCTGTCACGTCTTGGCCACAGAATGAGGACTACAGAAAAGCGTTGGACTATGTTAAGAATCTGAAAGCGGTGAATGACATTGCTGAACGTGGTGTCAAGATGATGAGCGACTTTGCAAATGTCATAACAACAGATGCCAAGCAAAGGGACTATCTCCTTCAAGCTGTGGAGTTCAACAGACGCCGCTTTGACAGCTTCAAGAAACAAACTCTCAACAACTGACTGTGTAAATGTCATTATGAAATTAATCATCATGTAATGCTTTCACTTCTTGATCGATTAGACTTGTGACAAAATGTTAATCTCAAATTTGTGTCATGAATAAGGCGCCTTGTCTGCCTTGAGTGTGAGAAAACGAATTTTGTGATATTTCTGAAATCTTTGTATGTACCAATGTGCCATTTCTTGTTCCAAGACTATCATAATTGTATAAGTTAGAAAGAGGATTAAAAACACTTTAATTTGGTGCCTATTTTGTTGCTCTATCTTGTTTAGATAAAAAGTTATAGTGCAAAACATGATTCAAGGTACCCCGGAACTGGTGCTTTTGGCCGATTTCAAGGCAGAAAACTTAAAGCTCCATGCGGCAATGCTTCCCAACAACCTAGGTCAAAATGGTTGTGATTTTCGGCCTTTTCAGGTCAAAAAGCATGGGAAAAAGTACAGAAACCTATGAAAATAAGAAAACGTTGATTTTTGAACAGGGCTACTGTACCGTACGTATGTGTGTAAATGTGTATTTTGTTATAGGGTTTTATTTTTGGGTTTTGCGTTAGGTTAACCAATTTGGCTGAGTAAAGATCCTCAAATGTTGCATTTGAGACCCTTATATCAAGCCTTGTCTGTTTTATGCCTATATGTGAAATAGGACTTAGAATAGGTTGCGCCTATATGTGAAATAGTACTTAAAATAGGTTGCGCCAATATGTCAAATAGGATTTAGAATGTGTTGTACCTACTGTATATGTCAAATAGGACAGAATAGGTTGTGCCTATATGTCAAATAGGACTTAAAATAGGTTTTGCTTATATGTCAAATAGGACTTAAAATAGGTTGTGCCTATATGTCAAATAGGACTTAAAATAGGTTGTGCCTAAATGTCAAATAGGACTTAAAATAGGTTGTGCCTATATGTCAAATAGGACTTAAAATAGGTTGCCTATATGTCAAATAGGACTTAAAATAGGTTGTGCCTATATGTCAAATAGGACTTAAAATAGGTTGTGCCTATATGTCAAATAGGACTTAAAATAGGTTGTGCCTATATGTCAAATAGGACTTAGGGTTAAGAATAGGTGTTAGGTGGGTGTAGGTTTGAATTCGTACAATTGCTTTAGGTCTTTGTGATGTTAAAGTTCTGAGTTGAATTTTGTGATGTTAGAGGTTCGTGTTTAATTTTGTGATGTTAGAGGTTCGTGTTTAATTTTGTGATGTTAATGAGTCTTATGAGTAAGTAAAATTGCTAAAATAAATTTTATCACCTACACCACAGGTTAAATTATAAATTTAGTGTTTTTAGTTAGGATAGGCCTTGAGTGTAAAGAGTAGGGCCTACTTTGTGAGGTAGGCTTCTTGTATATTTAATTGCAAATTGTAGTGTTTGAAGTAGGCCTTTAGTGTATGAGTATGTTAAGCCTATTATTTAATGTAAAGTGATTTGGGCCTACTAAATAGGCTTATGTGTTGGGCCTACTAAATAGGCTTATGTTGAAATTGGTCTTTTTATAGGACCTAAAATAAGTTAAGTGTTAAATCAACAAGGCTTTATTTTGAATTAAAGAGTGGGGCCTATTAAATAGGCTTAATGTTGTGGGTCTATTTTTGTAGGACCTAAAATGAGTTACGCCTGTTAAATGAACAAGCCTTTGTTTTCGGTTAGTGTAAATGTAAAAGGGATCGGCTCCCAGTTGCACGGCCACCATATGAAAAAAACTATAGTGGGGTTATGGTTGAAATTGGAGTTAGGCCTAATGAGCTAAGCCTAGCCACTGTGTGTGTCAGTGTAAATTTTAGAGGGGTCAGTTCCCCATATACGGGCCACCATATGAAAAAACTATAGTGGGGTTATGGTTGAAATTAGGGTCAGGCCTAATGAGCTAAGCCTAGCCACTGTGTGTGTCAGTGTAAATTTTAGAGGGGTCAGTTCCCCATATACGGGCCACCATATGAAAAAACTATATAAGGCTATGGGTTGATTGCCTGTACTCTCATCCGTTGGAAATTTCCAGCAGACTTTAGTGGAGAGTTACCGACAAAAGCCGTATGTTTTTTCGTTAGTTATGTATATGTAGGTCTTCAAAGGACCTCTTTATATTTAATTGTTTACGGTAACTCTTGGGACGGGATTTTTGATGCCTATATGTGAACGAAAGACAGTGTCCCACCTTATTTTCGCTGGGCCTTAGTTTGCTTCGATGTAGGGCGTGACGGTCTTCTTCGATGTAGGGCCGTTACGATGGAGCCTACACTGCGAGTTGACACTTTGTAACTAATATAGGGAGTCACTAATTAAACACCTGAAGGTATAGGCCTATCCTTTTTATAGTTATTAGGTTTTATATTATAAGGAATTCACTCAGAACTTTAGGGAAAACGAAGCACATCTTCCCTGTTTAAAGCGTTCGCTGTAACATAAAGAGCTCCGTGCGAGAGCCGCTATAATATAATCGTATTTTAGTATAAATTACTGATTTGGCAAAGGTTGTTGACCCTTGCCTTGATGTAATCTCATGAGTTAGCAATGGAAAATTTTGATCACGTGAAATAATAAATGTTTCTCGTGGTTATGCAGGCCCGACGCCTACATACGGGTTCTGTGTATGTATGGCAATTATTTCATTCCCATTAGGCTATGACGCCAATCCCGAGGCAATTTTGTAGATATTTAATTCAATTAATTAATAATTTATATTTAATTATGAAGTAAAGGTATCACATACGATACCATGTTGTAAGCGCGTATAGTTTTTCCATACCCCTATTAAGTACCGGGTCCAAGATAAGGAGGCAGGCGTTGGAGGCTGAACCTTATACAACACTGCCATAGTTCAGCTTCGACTGGACCATGGAAGTGTAAAGGCGAAGGAGAGAGCGTCGGTCTGCGCCCCATGTGATGTAGGAGAGGTGATCTAGGAGAGCGAGGGGACGTTGGAGGGATTGCTTCAGGTGTTTGAGATGGGGAACCCAGTTGAGCCGTCGGTCTAGAATCATGCCCAGAAATCGCGTGGAGGGTACCACCTTAAGACGATCGTCGTATAACGTGACAAAGCGGAGGGGAAGGGTTGAAGGTCTTCTTTTGCTGAAGAAGATACACTTCGTCTTCGGGGTGGAAAGGCGGAACCCAACCGACGTCGCCCACCTTTCCACCCGATGATGGCAAGCTGAATTTGCCGTTGAACAACGGACGGCTCCCGCCCCGCGAAGTAGATCGCAAGGTCATCCGCGTAGATGGAAAACTAGATGGTGGGTGGAAGGCATTTTGAGACTGTGTTCATAACTATGGAAAAGCATAGAACACTGAGGATGCTTCCCTGTGGGACCCCGTCCTCCTGCACGGTGTCTGGGAGGATTGGGTCCACCCGAACTTTAAATGTTCGGGAGGAGTGGAAGCCCCTGATGAAGGTCGGTATGGCTCCGACGAGACCTAGATTTTGGAGGGGACCGAGGATTATTTTCCTACGGGTGGTGTCGTAGGCCTTCGGTATGTCAAAAAAATTGATAGGACGAGCTGTCCACTGTTGAAGGCATTCTGTATGTCTCGGCTGAGGAGCAGGAGGGGATCAGTAGTGGAGCGAAATTGTCTGAAACCGGACTGGGTAGCCGGGAAGGAATCACTAATTTCAAGGAAGAAGGATGGTAGCGACCATTTTTTCTAAGACTTTGCAGGCATAACAAGTTAGGACGATAGGTCTGTAGTTTGTGGGATCGAGGGAATCTTTGCCGGGTTTGGGGATGAGGATTACATGGGCCTCCTTCCACCGGGAGGGGAAGGTGTGCCCTCTATCCATATGCTGTTGTACAGGTCTAGAAGGAAAATTTGTAAGGTAGGGTGGATGCGCTGGATCCTGCTGTACGGGATACCATCCCGGCCGGGGCATGGGGATCGTCGAGAGACCAGTGCCGTCTGTAGTTCACGCATAGTGAACAACCGATTGTAGGTGCTGTCTAGGGACGGTAAAGAGGAGCTACTGTTAGAGGTGGGTACGAGGGAACTGTCCGCGGAGGAAGAAATGGCGGCGAAGGTAGAAGCTACGTGGTTTGCCACCGATTTGGGCTCGTATAGAAGTCCGTCGTTAGTCCGGAGGACCAGGGGTCGGGAGGGGGTATGTCGCCTCTCGACACCCCGTACCTTCTTCCAGATGGTAGCCGAAGGTGTGGAGGTGGTGACGCTGGACACAAGGCATGCCAAGAAGCTCGGCGCGCTTTCTTCATTATACGGCGGGCGATGGCCCTGTCTCGCTGCACCTCCGTGCGGTGGATGGGGAGTCGTGTACGGTAGAAGCGTCGAGTAGCCTTCTTCTTGGCGCGTATGGCATCCGTGCACTCTGGGGTCCACCAAGGTACCCGTCGGGTGCGGAGGTAGGCGGAGGATCGTGGGATGTAAGTGCACGCAGCTACTACAACGATCGATTCAAAGTATGCGATGCACTCGTCGGAGGATGGAAAGTGGGCAGTCGTAAGGGTTGTAGATGTATTGTCGTGGAAGCGGGTTCCAGTTAGCCTTGGTAAAATAATCCATCTTTCCGGTACCCGAACGGTCTGGTCGGGCCGATTTAGCATGTGTTGAACAGGGAAATGGCCACTACCATAGTCCTCTTGAAGGACTTGCCATGTAAAATCTAGGAGAGCATCGGTCGAGATGAATGACAGGTCAGTACAAGATGGAGTGCAGCTGGTGGCATGATAGAATGTAGGAGAGCCATCATTGAGGCATTCAAAGGAGAGTTCGGTCATGAGAATAATCAGGGTCTGGCCATATAGGTAGAGATTGTGTCTCCCCACAAGGGGTGGCAACTATTGAAATCGCCCAGGAATAGAAAGGGCCTGGAGAGTTGTTTTTACCCCCCCCCCCCCCCGTCGCGGGAGAATTGAGTGTGGAGAGAGAGGTATATTGAGCAGACGGTGTACTGTCTATGCAGGGAAAGCCGGGTAGCAATCACCTGTAACGGGGATCGGATAGAGAGATTGTGGAAGGGGACTGCGTGGTGTACGAGAATGGCAGCCCCACTTTGAGTTCAAGTAGGTGACGCGGTGGTGATATAGGAATATCCAGTACGGCAGGGCATGGGCCTGGTCCCTAGGATTAGCTCCTGGAGACAGACACACACCGGACGGGAAGAGGTAATCAAGGAATTAAGACCTTCGTAGTTTGCGAATATTCCTCTGCTGTTCCAGTGTACTATTGTAGTTTCCGGAGAGTCTGGCAACTCGATCCGGCGTCTCCGCCTCGTCGGCTTACTCCGGGCGTTAGGTTCGGGTGTGTGCGTAGAGTGCTGGGAGGGCAAGGTTCGAGGTGGACGTGGTCTGGGTGTCCTGGTCCTAGATTCCTGGGGAATCTTTAGCAGGTGAGGCGCGTGAAGAGGAGGGATGGTGGGGGGACAGGAGGTTGTCAGGTCCAGCGAGGGCTCCTTTGTGGGGGATGGGAAACACTGGTCGAGGGGGAGGGGGTTTAAGCGGCAGAGCAGGGCGGCATGCCGAGTGAACAGAGCCGAGGGCAGCGGCGTAAGATACCCCCGGCCTCACCAACCGACTCCGCACCCTGTCTCGCGCCTCTCGGTGGCTAAGAAAGTCCGCTACCTACAGGCCTCAGACCTCTTTCTCGAACTTGAAGAAAAGGCATTCGCGGGACGAAGAGGGGTGTGCGCCTTCGCAATTGGAGCATTTGGGTGTGTTGGGGTACATGTCTGGGTGAGCGATTTCTCCGCAACGAACACACAGTTGGTGCGGTTGTCGGCAAACTGAGCTGACGTGTCCGAACTTGTATTTAAAGCAACGGGTTTGGTTTGGGATGTATGGACGGACATTGAACTCGCACGACGTGCGGTCTCCCATACCCCATACAATACGGTCGGGAGGGACTAAGGTATTAAAGGTAAGAATTAGGCGCAGGGTGAGGGGGTGCCTCCCTGTCGGGATGTGAAGCGATGGATCTTGGTGACACCCTGGGGTGCAAGGTCCTCAAAGAGCTCGTTCACTGTGATCAATAATTAGGCGGGTGGCGTAAATAGTGCCGACTCTGGTTCAGGCGAGTTTGTGGGGACACGGACACCGAGCATCCAAGGACCTCATTGAGAGAGAGTAGAACTTTCGTCTCTCCGCCTGAGCGTGATTTTATAAGGAGGGAGCCGTCCCTCTGTGGTCGCACATCATAGCGGCTGGAGTCGCTGCGGGCTCGGATCGCCTGAAACGTCCGTTCAGAGTTGGTCGGAAGAGACCCAGAGATAGGCCAGATCACTAGGAATTTGTAGACACTTGAAAGGGATAGGGAGGCTGTAGAATCTAGGTGGACTGGGATATTCAGCGGTCGATAGGATAGACGTGAACGCCGACTTCCCCGTCCGCCACGGGGCTCTCTCTGTAGGGAGGCGGGCCGACGGCGGGCGAGGGGGGCATACGGGGAGATAAGAAGCCAGGTTCTGGAGGGAAGTCTTGGGTGGAACCTGACTTGCCCGAAGGCGGCTGGGGTGGTCTGGGGCGTGACCCCTGCTCCAGAGGGTTTGTGTCCAAGGGCATGATGAAGGTACAGGCTGGGGTCGGTAATGGAAGAGGAAAGTGCAAGTGTTCCGCTGTCAGAGGACGGGCGACCTCCTCAACTCGGGAACTGCATCAATTTAGCGAATACACATTGAGCGAGTGCAGTTTGAGCGAAGGAAATTGAGCAGGTACAAACTGAGCGCAAACTGACGCAAAAATAAACATTCACCTTGTAAAAAATATTTATTTGAAACAGATATATTTAATTAAAATGTATATTTATTCAAAACAGATTTAAAAATATAATATGTTAAGCTGTGAATTATATATGTAATTCCAAATTGTAGGAAACATTACGCAGAAAGTCGAGAATATTTTCATCATTATCATCTTCGATCAGACGTTGCAAGCGAACGTTTACTTGTTCGTATTTCTTATAGAGTTAATTCCTATTTAACCGTCGGAAACTCAAATCGGAAAGTCAGTCCGAGTGGGACGTCATCTAGGCCTAGGTTAGGTCTGAGGTACTACTTACCTTTCAGTGTCCCGAATTCATTATGGGGTACCCATGCCCAGTTAGGTTAATTGAATGCCCAGTTAGGTCAACTGTATGGCCTTGAAAATTGGTTAGGTTAAGTTGCGAAGTTTGCACTCAGTTTACACTCGCTCAGTTAGCCTAATCGCTCAATGCGTCATGTCCCTCAATTTGTACTCGCTCAATTTCCCTCACTCAAAGTGCATTCGCTCAATGTTTACTCGCTCAATTGTAGCTCAATCCTCAACACGTGGTTTTCCAGTGGTAGAGGACTCGGTGGCCTGGTTGCCCACAACCCGAGTTCTAGGACAAGAAGTAATGGTATCCATATGCTAATAATGTTGTAGAAAGTGAACCCAGGGGACGCGAGAAAATGCCTACCGGTGAGAAAGGGAGGCCGAGCGCAAACAGCAGGGGGCGGAGTACCTCGTCCCTAGGGGACACACCGTCCGTTTAAAACCGGGGCCCCGTGATGCGAAAGTTGGTATACGAATACTTTATCGTCGGAAATTATTTATACGTTTAATATCAACAAAAATTCCGTAAGCCTCAATATAACTTTATTAAAAGTATTAAAACGATATTACAACTGATAAATGCGTCATGTTGACGACGTAGCTTCATTTTTTCCCGGTTAGGTCAACTGTACGCTAGGGTATATCATACTCATTGAAGCGCGAATTTCAAGATTGGCAGTATGTATTCTTATATAAAATAAAATTTTAGGAGGGGTTTGTTTTCTTGAACTTTTGCTAAAAATCACGTTTAAGTGTTCAAATTTCCACTTTTTCGTTTTCTGGTTATGTACGGAACAGCTGTGCAGGACATACACTGTCGTGCAAATGTAACAGACCTGTTTCTTACCAAACAAAACCATTGTAACAGCTGTTGTATGCTAGTAGAGTTTCACTGTGATAATTTTCTATGTTTCAGATACAAAGCTTGGTGAAGATTGTGCAGCCACCATGGCTAAGCAAGTTCTGGTTCAAAGCTGAGTGATCTAGTGGCTCCAGGCAAGCAGTTATTTTCCACAGAAGTTCCAACCTGGAGAGCTGTGTTTGAGAGAGGAATCCCCCTCCAGGAAGAGAAGCTGCTTTTGGATGATATGAAGAGAGCTCAGTACCCTCTGCAAGATTTGCTAAGGACTTGGCATCACTGGTACTGGCACAGTGGCGCAAAAGCAATACCAAGTTCACTCCTCCTGTGATCATTCAGGGAGATTCATTGCCAGGAAGATTCTTGTCAGGTGAATGAATGATTGACTTAGTGAATGGCAGAGTGAAGACTGCAAAGAGAGAGAAGAGAATATCTGAACTTGATACATTGTTTGACATAACAACCTGCAGACATGATATCACTCCCTGTGGAACTGAAGCATCTGGCTGCTCTGGCTGTGCTGCTAGAGTTCATGTCAACTGTGACTGTCCTCTGCTCCGCAGAAGATTCCAAAGGTAGAGCTAGATGGCTCCATTACCAGAAGGTCAAAACCTCAGAAGTTTCTGGCTCCGGATGGCATCTGTTGATGTGAAGGAACAGTGAAGCATGTGAGGCTGCTAAGAGAAGGAGGAGAAACAGAAGACAGCTGAGAAGAGAAACAGAAAAGAGGAAGAAGAAAAGGAGCTACTGCTTAGAGCTGATGATGGTGATGATGATGATGAAGATCAGGTGACTTCCTTGCAAGAGTCTCCAGGCAGAGCAGCTCCAACTGCTGACACAGATTTTTCCAGCTCTGCACCAGGCACAAGCTCTAGTGTCAACACTGGCAAAGTCTCCACCTCTGCCAGGAGGAACTACATGGATATCTCAAGCACTGCTGCGGCTGCAGTCAGGTTCAAAGTGGCAAACACTCCTGCAGCAGTCATTGCAACTGGTTTCTTGCAAGATCTCATCAAAGTTGGCCATCTATCTGCTGATAAGGCATATCTAACTGTTGACAGGATGAAGATGTGGAGGGGCAAGGAGTCTGTAATAGGTGCCTCGGTGGAGGCCCTGGAGAAAATGACAGAGGGAGAAGAGATCAAGGGAATTTTCTTTGATGGAAAACAAGATAAGAAGACAAAGATCATGAGGTACAATGAAGAAACTGGCCGCTTCCATCCTGATATTACAACTGAAGAGCACTATAGTGTTACCTGGGAACCTGAGAGGAAGTATCTCTTCCACTGTACACCAGAAGAACCTGAAGGAAATGAAAAACCTGCATTGAAGATAGCTCAGGCTCTGTTTGAGTGGATTAGTGCTCATGGTGCTAAAGATACTACTGTGGTCCTTAGTGGTGACTCCACCAACACAAACACAGGACCTGATGGAGGAGCCGTCACTCACTTGGAGAGACTGCTAGGTCACAAGTGTCACTGGATGATACGCCAGTTGCATATTAATGAACTCATCCTTAGGCACATGATCATCAAGCTTGATGGTCCTTACACGCACAAGTCTGGGTTCAGTGGCCCAATAGGAAAACTTTTGGAGAAAATCAATAACATATCTGTCAACTTTAGCTTCAGGGCTCTGCCAGGAGAAGAAGATATAATTGAACTGCCAGAAGACATTGTACAGAACCTTAGCACTGACTAGAAGAACTGCTACCTACTGAGCAAAGCTCTCAAGACAGGAGAATTGATCAAGGAAGTTGCTGGTCTGAAGCGTGGCCCACTGAATCAGTCACGCTGGCTAACTATAGGTGAGGCTCTGTTGATGCTGTGGATGAGGCAGCATGGTCTGAAGGGGGAGGTGTTGAAGAAGCTGGAGGTGCTGCTGAAGTTCTGCCTGGACTTCTATTTAAGATGTATTTTGAGATCAAGGTGAAGCACCACATGAGGTATGGACCTCACCATATTGTGACCAATCTTGGACTACTGAAAAGCCAGAACTCTGAAGTCAGGAACATAATCACTCGTGCGATAGTTCGTGGAGCATATCATGCTCATAGTGAGAACCTCATTGCCTCTCCCCTGTGCAATGAGGATGAGAAGGAGAGGGCATGGGGGGGTTGAGATGATCAAGAAGATCAGAGTAAGTCTGAGTATGGAGACATGAGTCTGAAAACTCATAGAAACCCTAAATTCAATTTTTATGCCACTTCTCCAATTACTCTGATTAATTGGGATAAGGAGAAACTGAATGAGCCACTCTTCACTTGTAACGTCACAGCAACTTGCGGAAAGGTGGGGGCAGCTGCCATCACACTCAGTGATGCCGAAAAGAAAATAAATAAAAATTGGTGGAGGTGTTTCTAAAAAAAAGAAAAATGTAAGACCAAGAAAGAAGAACAAAAAGATTCTGCCTGATGAAGAGAACAGCCGCGAAATGTGGTGTATAGGAAACTAAAAATCATACAATTCCTTAGTTTTGGGCCATTTTGGGTGATTTTTGTTATTTCAGGGATTATGAAGCACTTTGGCTGATCTTAAATTGGTCCAAGCCTGCCCCTAGCAATGCTTAAGGGTGTATGTGAACAATACGGAACATATGGAGGTCATTTGAGGCGACCAAGTCTGAAAATGGGCAAAAATCCCATTTTTCGACAAAAAACTGCGATTTTGAACTCTTAAATGCGATTTTTCGGAAAAGTTGTAAAAGACGAACCCCTCTTAAAATTCAATTTTACATAGGGAAACATACTGCCAATCTTGAAATTCCAAGTTTTTGAATATTCGACCTGAGCATGATACACACTACTGTACGCCCTTGACGATCGGTTAGGTTGAGTCGTGATATTTTCGTTAGTTTAAACGAAAATATCACGACTTAACCTAACCAATCATCAAGGGCGTACAGTTGACCTAACAGGGCAAAGAAACTACGTCGTCAACATGGTCATCACGTGCCTTATTTCCCAGCTATATTCACGAATTCTTATAGGAAAATAAATATAAAACTAGCTTATTTGCGCATTTCATTATATCCATTAATGACATTTATCAGTTCTAATATCGTTTTAATACTTTTAATAATGATAATTATAATAATAATAAAGTTATAATTTCCGACGCTAAAACGTATAAATAATTTCCGACGCTAAAGTATACGTATATCCGAAAGTTTGTCCCCAAACGGCGCAAAGACCTCAGCCCCTCAATCCTACCGGCCCGGATACCCACCCAGCCAACACACTGACGCCCTAAGGGCGTCACCTCCGGAGGACAGCTCTGGAGACCCGTACTGAGAGGCAAGGACTTTAGTGGCTCTTAGCCCGGTCTCCCCTGTAGCCTGTCCAGCACGTGTGACCCCTCCGACGCAGCTCACTGGGTCAACACGGGAGCCCACCCACCACGACAAGGTGGCCACCAACGGTGGATACATATATATATATATTATATATATATATATATATATATATATATACACACACACACACACACAGTATATTCTTAAATAACCAAATTCGTCCTACATTTTCGTCGCCGGTTATTGAAGTTACATTAGCTCCTACAGGTGATATTTTTATTAAATTTTTAATCACTTAGGCTTGCGTTAAGGTGCTGAGGGGGTTCCATCAAAAGTTTAGAGAGTGCTTTTTTTTTTACCGTATTCACTGTTTATTTTTTCGAATTTCACTCGCGTTAAGATTTTAATTAAAAACCTCTAAATGAAATTACTACTACTTAATGCTAACTCAGGCTTTTACACACACATAGATTTTTGGTTTTAGGTTAGGTTAAGTTAACGTAAATTAACCTCACCTAACCTAAATTAAACCCCTAAAAACATCTACAATAGAGTAGTTGTTGTTTTTCGAGTAGGAGGAAATTGATACAAAAGATAGCATCGAATAGGAGCGGGCAACTTTTAATGAGTTAAAAGCAACTTTTAATATTTATAAGAAACAAAAAGACTAGTCCGTATGCAAATATTTAATATTCAAAGCTTTCGACATATTCTAACGTCATCTTCAGTGCTAAAATGAGGAATATATATAATTAAAAACCAATTATAAAGTTAAAACAATTTTAAATATTGACAGATCACAAACAACACAAACTAAAAATTAAAAAGTCATGAAATTATATTATAAAATTATACAATTAAAATATTGTAAAAGACCAATAAAAAGGGCTTACCTTTGCAGGGAGAGTAAATTTAAGATGACATTATAAAATACTGTAATTTAGGGGAACAACATGGACAAGTTAAACTATAAAACAGTAAAATCTATGAAACCTTAAAGGAAACAAATCAAGTACAAGTTACTTAAACACAAACGCAGCAGAGAATAAGGGGTGGGAAGGATGGATAGAGTTTGTTGAAGGACGTGTTAATTTGGTTGGTTGGTAAAAATTTTACTGAAGGATACCGAGATTATGGAATGAGGTATGATGATTTATATCTGGTTTATGTTTAAAAATTAGTATTGTTTTTAAGAGGGGTAAATCGTATTTATTAGTTTTTGCGATTATTAAAAAATTATTAGACCTAATTGGATGGTCTAACACTCTAACTAATGGGAGTGGGAACGTATATGTAATTGCGAGGGGTTTGTAAATTTATTTTTATTATGACTGCTAATACCCTTGTGCACATCGATACTAACTTGGGAGTTCGCGTGTGGTCATGCCAACGTACGACGACGTGAAATCGCCACATGTATATCTGTAGATGACCAATATAAATCATCATACCCCATTCCATAATCTCAATATCCTTCAGTAAAATTTTTACCAACCAACCAAATTAACACATTCTTCAACAAACTGCATCCATCTTTACTATCGCTCATTCTCTGCTGCGTCTGTGATTAAGTAACTTGTACCTGATTTGTTTCCTTTAAGGTTTTATAGATTTTAATGTTTTATATATTAAATTTTCGTTTCGCAACCTCCTGCTTTCCATAGCGCATTTTATCGTCGGGTTGTCATTTTGAATTTAGTTTTTATAGCGAAGTGATCATGGATTGTACTGGCTGTAATTTTTCAACTAGATCTTTTTGAACTAGATCCCGAAACAGGTGTTAGAAAATCTAGAAGAGGAAGAGCCATTGTTGTCCCAAGGCGATATGATGACTAAGCTGATTGATGCAGCATTGCTTGTATATATTAAGTTAAGGTGTATATATATCCCTCTCATAATTGTAAGGTTAGTGAAAAATTCACTTAATTTAGAGCTAGCGTTTTTGGGCTCTTGTGGCATCATTGTTTGGGCACTCTTGTGGCATCATTTTTTTGGGGCACTGCGCGTCCTTCCTACTCGTTTGTTGAATGCGGCACTTACAGGGCGTGGTCTTATAGAGAGCTCTCTCGCAATTAAGTTTGGTTGTTTAGATACAAGATTGTTGCATCGTGCAATGGTGCAGGTTGTGTTGTTGTTGCAAGGTTCAGAAAGAAGACCATAAATAGTGGTCCTTTTGTTTTTTATCTTAATTTTATGCAACTGAGGCCTAAGGTAGGCCCACAACGAGTCAGCAACCCTGAGGTAGGACCTAATAGGACCTAATAGGACCTCCAAGTCCGTAAGTTTTTAGTCTAGCTTAACTTGGGCTGTAGGTTAAACTGGTCCTTCAGAGCTTGGCCGTTCACGGCTCAGCTGGGATTCTGAACCCAATAAAATAAAAAATAACAGGTAAGGAATTGGGTATGTAAACTTTAGGAAGAGTTAGGGTAATTATTCGTTTTTACACCGTCTGTTTTTATGATGAGAAACTTTTCTGGTCAATTTTGAGGTGTTTTGCACGAATCTGCCATCCGTTTCCTGTGCAAATGCGTAGTTTTCGAGATATCGTCATCTTGAAAACTACGCATTTGCACAGGAAATGGATGGCCGTTTCGTACAAAACACCTCAAAATTAACCAGAAAAGTTTGCTCTCATCATTTTCATTTAAACTAACGAAAATATCACGACGTAACCTAACCAATCATCAAGGGTGTATAGTTCACCTAACTGGGCATTTAGTTGACCTAACTGGGCATTTAGTTGACCTAACTGGGCATTTAGTTGACCTAACCGGGCATTCAGTTGACCTAACCGGGCATTCAGTTGACCTAACTGGGCATTCAGTTGACCTAACTGGGCATTCAGTTGACCTAACTGGGCATTCAGTTGACCTAACTGGGCATTCAGTTGACCTAACTGGGAATTCAGTTGACCTAACTGGGAATTCAGTTGACCTAACTGGGAATTCAGTTGACCTAACTGGGAATTCAGTTGACCTAACTGGGAATTCAGTTGACCTAACTGGGAATTCAGTTGACCTAACTGGGAATTCAGTTGACCTAACAGGTTAATATTGGTTATTTCACCTAAATATCTTCTGATCTTTTCGTATTAGGCACTCACTGTCACATTTCGAGCAAGTTAAGGATGAGAGAATAACGCCGTAATTGATAAAAACATCCAATCCTTTGTCTTCATCTAGGGTACATGATGAATCAAGTTCTCAGTCAAAATCACACGAATGGCACGTCATAATTCTACCACAAACACCACTAAACTGAATCCAATTTGAAAAAAAAAAGTAGCCAGAACAAAACCCAAACAACTAATTAAGTCGCAGAGTAGCGAAAAAATAGCCCAATCAGGAAAAATATTTTATGAAAAAAGTACATTATAGCCAAAACAGGAAATATATTTTATTAAAAAAAAGTACATTTCAACAAATTTGCACAATATAAGATATATATTTTCTTAGTCAGTTTTGAATAGCAATTCAATATATTGTACTGTTTTAACCGCGCGTGAGCGGGTTAAAAGACGAATATTAGCCAGAGTTAGGTTAGGTTAGGTTGGGGTTTTCCATCGGTATATCGCTAGAAATGCCGTAAGCTTTATTTTGATATATAAAACATCAAAAAATTCATGGTAAATATTTACTATTACACCGATCTCCAGCTGGTTTTCAATGTTTTACAATGTACTGAATTAAAAAATGATACTCATTTCCGTCGCAAATGATTTGTTAGAGAGTTATTGAAGCTTAAAGCTTTAAAAACTTTTAACTCTTTTTTCACCTGGGAGACCCCAAGTGGGAACCGGGAGTTTTTGGGTCGGGAGAATCACAAAAACGAGTGGTTTCCGAAGATTTTGAAAGTCAGATTAATACAAAACACATCAAAAACCATAGGAAAAACATAAATTTCACCTTCAAAATTGGCCGAACCTAAAACAACCTAAGCAAACCTAACCTAACCTAACCCCTAACGTTATCCAAAATTATAAAAAATAAAAAAAAATACCTTAATCACGTGAATTGCCAGGCTGAGGCTCGTCCTCCTCTGTAGATTCGTCCAAATCCTCAATAGTCTGGGGTCGCTGTCGGTCGGAGAGAGGTGGATACAATCGAGCAGCTTCAAGGAAAAAGTGGTGCAAAAGACAGTCCTCGTTCTCAAAAGAAGAAATGAACAGGTATCTAGCCAGGTATTGATATAAATACATTGAACGAATACCTGGCCTCTTCACCCATTCTTTCAAATCGCGTCAGAACCGTTCAATGTTCTGTGTGTGAATGTGGGAATTTTCTGGGCCCACGAAATTTTCAGAGTGATTGATCACGAAGTGGTTGTAGCCTAAATCACTTATACTTCTATGAGAGGAATCAGTGTTGCTTTGTCCCGTTTATCACCAGTAGAACCTGTGGTAAATATTTACTTTTTACCCTTTTCCCGTTAGAGAGTTTAAGCTTCAATAACTCTTTAACAAATCATTTGCGACGGAAATGAGTATCATTTTTTAATTCAGCACATTGAAAAACATTGAAAACCAGCGTTTAAAACCTTCTACCGGAGACCGGTTTAATAGTAAAGAAATACCAAATTCATCCTCGAAAGCAGGAGGTCACGAAACGAGAAATTACCTTTTATATTTTAACTTGTCCATAGTATTCCCCTAAATTACAGCATTTTGTTATTTACTTAAATTTACTCTCCTCGCAAAGGTAAGGTATATAGTGGGGGGGGGGGGTGTAATAACGAGCTGAGTATAAAGATTTAGTAGGGCAAAGTAGTGTCTGTTTTGTGCCATATTCTGTCTGCACGTCCAAAAATAAAAATAAAAAAGCTTTTACGCTTTTGTTGCAAACGAGAAAGCTGATCATGAAGAGCGAGACTCACAGAACTCTTTTAGCTTAAAATTAATCGCATAAATTTGTATTATACGTTATATAATGCGAACTCTTGCCCATACTTAACATTTAATAGCAGCAATTTATTGTTTTTAATTTTAACAGGTTATTTCCCAACAATAACACAGAATTAGTTTTCATAGCTCTTAAAATATTTTACTGCTTCGTAACCTTAATGAATGGAAACGTCGGGCAAGCAAGAAGTCATCCTAATGACGCTCAGAAATAGCAATGCAACATAAATGGATAGCAAATTAATTACTAGGACGCCAAGCGTAGCTTAGCGAGCTTTTCTCTGTTATGAACTTTACTTGATTCGGTTTCTGATATTTTCGTATGTGGGTGGAACTAAGTAATCAAAGTGGAAGTCTAAATGTTTCCACACACCAGAAACCTTCTTTTAAGAACTATTCTTTCTGATCTCTTTAATGAGATGTGCCTCTTCGGTTTTGTTCTTGGGACCTTAAATTCTTTTGCGTTTGTACAAATATCTAAAAAAAAATATAAAAAAAAAAAAATATATATATATATATATATATATATATATATATATATATATATATATATATTATAATATATATATATATATATATTATAGTATATATAGAGTATATATATATAGTATATATATATATATATATGTATATATATATATATATGTAATATATAGATATATATCGTAAAGAACGACGCTTGTATAGGAGATATTCCGCGCAAGACGAGAAGAGAAACAACAAATGAAAAAATGAAGTACCACCTGGGAATCGAACCCGGGATCTTCCGATTGCCGGTCAGACGCGATAACCACTACACCATGGACTCCACTCTTCCAAATGCCGTAATTCCTCTACATACTCGCAGAAACCAATGCCCCAAGGGGGCACCTCCCGCTTGCCGTAACATTATATACATTCAACTGCAAAGAACACGCAGTATAAATAACGTAAAGAACGACGCTTGTATAGGAGATATTCCGC
>JAJOZX010015198.1:0-69510 GCA_023014485.1 Bathynomus jamesi
ACTTGTCCCACCGTCCTAAGGCCGAGCGAAGACGTCGGGCCAAACACCACCGGTACTTCGAGGGGACGGGGAGACGAGAAAGGCGGACGGCGACGTCGGGTCCCACGTCCCCCAGGGGCCGAGGGCGATGAGGCCCGACCGGAGTGGGAGGCGACCGGGGCCGCGGGCTTCCCACCTGAGGGCGAAAAAGCAGGTGGGTCCCTATCGGGACGTGGAATATGGGGGGATCCAGGGGTGGGGGTCCACTGCAGGTCCATCCGCCACTGGCGGGGGTCGGGCAGCGGCGCCACGAGCCTGGGGAAGAGAGGGAGAGGTGGTGTCGGCAAGAAGAGCAGACGGGGTGGGCGAGGGCTGCCGACTGCCCTTACCAGACCCAAGGTCCAAAGAGGTAGTCAGAGGGAGGTCAGATGCACAAGCCGGGTCGTCAACGAGGTCCATTAGATTTGTAAGTGTTTCCATAAAGAAAATTTTTATTGTTGTTTCGCGCCCGGGGCCGCGGGGAACCGATTACCCGGGCCCAAGGGGACCAAGCGCATGCCGGCGGGGGATGGGTGCCTCGTCCCATGTAGGTACCCCCGTTTCAAAAGGGGCCCTTGCAGCGTCGAGAGTTCTCCCCCGCCGGCAGCAAAGACCAAGGCCCCCCAGGGTCCCAGGCCTGGGCACCCTACCAGCCAACTTAGTCCGGCCCCGGCCATGGGAGCGAGACCCCCAGCGACCAGCCCCGGCAGCCCACGGGGCACGCGAAGTGAACAGAGAAAGCAGAAAAAACAGAGGGGGCAAGGAAGAGGGTAAAGAGGGGAAGACAGGAAAGAGGGGGCTGTAGGATAGCAGGGTATGCTAAAAGTCCACTTCGCAACCGGGCGGGGGACCCGGCAGGGCCCCCAGTCGCGGCTGACCCCACTCGCCACATGAAGGCAGGAGCCCGCGGGCGATCCACCCCAGAAAGACCGCCCGCGGGGAGGGAGCAAGAAGTTATATGGAATGTTTAATGGTTGTAGACCACTTTTCAAAGTGGGTGGTTGCCATTCCTATTAGGAATAAAACTTCTAGAACAGTAGCTAGTGCTTTTCAGCATAGAGTATTGCTTGCTTTGCTGAGGAAGCCATATCACTTGCTTACAGACAATAGTCCAGCATTCCCAAGTCAAGAATTTGAAATAGTTTTACAGAGAGTATGGTATCCACCATGTATTGACTACCCCTATAAACCTTCAAGTAATGGGGCAGAAGAAAGAGTTAATAGAACCATCAGTGAATTCCTAAGGAATCTGACAAAAAGTCCATGTTCCTGGGACTTGTCTTTAACAAGGGCCATCATGATATATAACACAACTACTCATATTGCACTTGGGATGTCTCCTGCCAAGTTTTTATTGGGTAAAAAACATCCTGAACAGGTCTTACACATCATTCCAGTTCAGACTCAAGAACAATGGACTCCAGGTTATCCTAACTTTTGTTCTTTCCAGAAAAGACAATTAGTAAGTCAAGAAAGTCATTCTTAAAAGGTATCTAGCATCCAACAAATTCAGGGATGGGTATGAAGGTATTAAGGGTGGAACCAAATGGCATTACTTATGTTCTTTCACCTCAGTGTGCAGTGTATGGAAGGCACAACTGTTTGGTTTGGTGAATTTTGTTATTTTCAGAACTTGGCACTGCAGGATGTCACAATTTGAGGAGCGAGTGAACATTAAGTTCTGTGTATGACTGCTGGGCAAGACATTCTCACAAACTTACATGGCCTCAGGGATGAGGCCATGTGTTGGAGTGCAGAGTACAAATGGTTTAGGTGTTTCAAGGATGGATGACAATCACTGGAGGATGATCCACGGGAGGGAAGGCCAGCAGTTCCTCATAATGAGACCATTGCCTGTGTTTGAGAGATCATCTGACAGGACTAGATGAACTACGGTACTGACAAAGTCACCAAAATCAGTGTTGTGTCACATGGCATGTGCCATCAAATTCTGCATGATGACCTTAACATGCATTGTGTGTAGGGATGAAATAATACCAACAATTTTTAATACCAGTATTTGAATAAGTATTTAACTGATACCAGTGTTGATACTGGTTTTATGCAGAGAATAATTTATGATTTTTTGGTGTCACCCTGCTAAGTGCCAACCCTCCCCAAGCCTGCAGGACCTGTAGTACTCACCACATTAACGACAATAAAAACAAGTTACTTTTTAAATTTTGTCACCAACACCAAAGGGAAAATACCATTGATTGAAAAAAGTTTGAACAACAGCTCCTAGGGAAAGGCAAGAAAAAGGAAGGACTATTTATAATGATTAAGTATATCAGATAAAAAAAATAAAAAAAAAGTTTATTAATAATTTTGCATATTTATTTCTTATTTTGGTTTTGGAAATAAGTTAAGGAAACAAAGACTATCTAATGATTGTTCAGAGAGATTTGATCTTAGCTTGGTCAGAAATAAGGCAGCAGCAGAAAAAGCTCTCTGATTCTACACTAGTGGGTTTAATGGAAAGCAATGCCTTGTACAGCTTCTCTAAATTTTCACTTCTTTGTGAAGACTTCAAAACTTTTAAATTCATTAGTAGGATCAAAGTTAATTGCATTGCTTCTCAATGATACCTTTTCTAATATTTCTCTTTCTTTCATGTATTCACACATCAATGGATCATCTACTTCATTCTTGTCTTCAATAACATTCTCTGAGTAGTTAGATGCTTGTAAGTCTTAGTCTTCGCTTTCTTCCTCGAAACCAACTAAATTTTCATTCTTAGGAAAAAGCCTTTTAAAAAATGTTTTTGAACATTTCAATGCGTATTTATACAATTTCAAATGTTTAAGGCAAGAGTTCTAGATGATAGTTTCCCTTTTCAGAAAAATGGACACATCATATAACGTCAATAACATAATATAACAAATGATAAATTGTGACATACACTAATGACACCCCTCAAAGATATACTGCATATGTAAGTTATGTATGAAGATAAATCATTATTTCTACTCACATTGGCCACAAAATCCTACAAAAAACAAATCTTTGTTAACTTGACATCTGCTAATTGCTCCCGCAATAAAGACAATTGGCAGTTCTTCAATACCAAAAACCCAGTATCAATAATCACAATATCGGTATCGTGTCTCTTGTCCAATACCAATTTTTCAATACCAGCTTTCATCACTAATTGTGTGTGTCCACATTGTCCTATGAAATCTCACTAAGGATCAGCATAAAGAATGTTAATCATGTCCCGACTAATGAGGAACCAGAGTCAATAGTGATCCAGGTATTCTGAACAAGGTTATCACAGGCAATAAAACATGGTGCTACCTTTTTATCCACAATCCAAACATCAAGCCTCATACTGGAAGTCACCTTCATCACTCAGAAAGCAGATGTTTCATGTACTGTTCAAAGGGGAAGGTGGTGATGGAGGTTTTCTTCAATATCTATTTAATATTTCAATCTGCTTCAGAGGTAAAAAAATACATCATAAACAGTTTTTAAATTGTCTTTCTATCATGTACAGAACCAGAGATAGGTCACTGGGTTCAAATTTTGGTCGTGCACGCATACAATTTTATAAATTGGCCAGTAGCAGTCACAGTTTTGTATGCAACCACCCAAAATTGGTTTTAAAGTTTAATCCTAGACAAAAGACAACTATCTAGACCCCCCTCAATTTTGTTCCTAGCACTTTTGATATTTTCACTCCACCCTCTTCTTCAATATCCAGGGTGTCACTCACCAGTTCAGACTGGAAGGGCAGGGAATCAACCAGACCATGTACAGAGACATCCTTTGCCATCTCTGAAAAGTTATCCAGTGTAAACGATCATATCTTTGAGAATCTCAAAACTGGCTTCTCCACCATGACAATGTACCAGCTCATCAGTTTCTTTTGGTACAGGAGTATCTGACCAGTAATGCCATCACTGTGTTTCCACAACCTCCCTACTCTCCAGATCTCACCCATGCTGACTACTACCTGTTCCCAAGAATGAAGGCCCTCTTTAATGGATGCAGGTTCTAGTCAGCAGATAAGGTGAGAGGCTACGATGGTGGCACTTAAGGAGGTTGCAGGAAAAGGCCTACAGGATGCTTCCAGCAGTGGTACAGCTACTGGCAGAAATGTGTAACAGTGGAAGGGAACTACTTTGAAGGCAGTATGCATTAAAACCCACCATGATGACAGGTATGGCTTACAAGCAAAACCTTCATGAACTTTTTGACTCTACCTCATATGTAATATTTTAGTTTTTGGAGAATACTAAAATTATACTTCAAAAATTAAATAATTTCGTCTTGTTTTTTACTACAATAATAATAACAAACTACTTTTTTTTTTCTTTTCTCCTTTCTTGCATGTCTGTAACTCTCTCTACTTGCATGTTTGTAGTTTGCATGGTATGACAGTGAGTTAAGACTGTGTTTGCATGGTTTGTAAGCGTTCTTATTTTACTTCTTTTCATCTTTCACCCCTCTCCTATTTTCTCCGACTATTTTTCTGACTTGTCGGCAGTGGCCGGCGGATGATGGTGAGACCTTTTTCCTCTTTTTCTGAATGAATGTTAACACACGAATGATAGGTGTTGCTCCTTACTTAACCCCTTATTCTTTTCTCTTCTCTTAACCCCCTACTCTTTCCTTTCTCTCGGGCTAGCCTTAGAGTGGATCTTAGGGTCTTTGTTAGCCTTAGCTTCTGTAGATCTGTAGATGACTGAACTAAGGTAAACTCAGTAATGATTCAATTATATTATCATACCTAAAAATCTAAGTGATATTTTTATTTTTCATAAAAGTATGGGACTAAAATAACTAATGGCAAACTATTTTAGGATAAATCTTACCACTATAATTATTCTGAGGAAAAAAAAGTTACAATGTCACAATTGTTTAATCTGAAGATTATCATCTTCAGCAAAGATGAATAATGAATGAATTAGCTATCATATTCTGAAGGGGAAAAGGGACTAATGTTGTACCTACTAAAGTAGAAAACAAACATTTAATTACCTCAATTCCAATTTCATTGATGCTGAAATCAATTGGTTCCTCTTTTACAGAAACATCATCTATTAATTCATCCTTGATCTGACAACCCTGAAATTAGGAGAGATCTTTAATCAACTCTGTAATTATCTTTGTCACTAATAAGAATTTATTTCACCATAAAAAAGCAATTCTTATATACTTCATCCAAACTAAAACTTCAAAAATAAACAACTAAAATAAAACTATAAGAATGAAGTTGTTGGAACTAATACAGTATACAGGTAGTCTGTGAGATACATTGTCTCAAGATACATTATTTCACGTGTCATCAAAAATTAGGGATGAATTTCATATACATGTTGGTTCATGTTTTGTGTCCTTCTCCCGAAATGACAAAATTCATTTGAAAACATTCTGGTCATGCGAGACTCAATGAGTAATGCTTCCCCACATTCCAACCAAGCATTATTTGCTGGAGCTGCATGCATTAAAACATTCTGACAGTGGAACTATTCAAGTAAAATTAGCATTAATTTCACAGTGTTATTCACAATTTTATTATTGTGAATAAATATATGAAATTAATAAATAAATAGGTATAATTTAGCGGGCTACGTAGTGGCCGATGTCGTAACACCGCTTCTCAGAGATCAGCGAAGTTAAGCGACATTGGGTCTGGGTAGTAGTTGGATGGGAGACCGTCCTCTGCGACCAGATTATGTAGCGACCTGTGGTTCGGATCCCACGTAAAGCTGTAGGTCCCCTCCGTCATATGACCTTAGATGTTGCGAAGGAGGTTAAACCCCAATTAAAAAAAAAAAAAGGTATAATTTAACAAAGTGAATTAAGTATGGCTTCTAAAAAGGATGTTGTGAAATCTTAATGTGTCATTATGTTGGAGACAAAACTTGGTGATAAGACTCGGAGTTAAGACAGCATGGAACCAAAATTGCTGCTATGCTGAAACTTCCTCTAACAATAGTGCACACAATTTTTAAGAACAAGTTTAAAATAAAAAATTGTGCTAAATCAGCTACACCCTTGACTGATTCTCAGTTGATGATTATGAATAAGAATCTGAAAGTAGTTAAGATAGAGAAACTGCTTAACCTTCAGATTGATGACCAAGCACAGAAATGAGGTGCTTTTAAGCATGCTTGTGATAATTGAAAATGCTAAGTCTCTACATTAACATCTTAGTGAAGACAAGGATCAGGCCCGTGCACAGGGGGGGGGGGGGGGGGGGGGGGGGGCTTGAGCCCCTGCCCTTTTTTCTTCATATCAAAAGTGCCCTTTTAGTAAAAATTCATAAATATATTGATTCGACATAAATTTGAATTAATTAGTTATATTTTTATTTAGTTACTGCTACTTCAACAGATTTTCAAAACTGGAATTACTTTGATCTATGATTTTTTTATTAGAATAATAAACTTAACATACCGTTACTATTATTTTGTCAATCAGGGAGGGCGTCCCTAGTGGTAACACTGACTGCAGCTGTTCACTGTTGATTGCGTCTCTCGGGTATGTGGGTGTATTGTTTCCTGTTTGTTTATTTTACGTTAACCTAAGCTAACTAGTGATTTCTCACTGATAATTATGGTAAGTTGGAATCCAAAGCAGTGTAAAGTTGGTAAAACCATCCACGTCCCCTACTAGGCTAGGCCCATCAGTACACCAGTGTGTCAAACGATGGATTTTGGGTTTTAGTACTGGCATGAATTTCATTAAATTAATAAATGATTTATTAAACAACATATCAACCTTTTCATTTTTAATATGAAATTGATTTTTAAAAACAATACAATTTTCATTAAAAGTGAATAAAAATACCTAGATTATTTATTATAAAACGATGCAATTTTTCCGCAAGGACGACAATTACGGTAGATCCTTCTGCCCTTTATCCTGCTGATTGATACTTATAAAAGTTATAAGTAAAGTAACTATTTAGAAATTGCATGCTATTAAATATTGTGAATTTGGTTAACAAAAGCTTAATTAGGATTTAGGTCTACTGCCTAGATTAGATTAGATTAGGCCTAAGATAATAAAAGTGAAGGGAAATATATTTTTGAAGCAATCTTGCAATAAAAACATGCCTTTTTACAACAAATTTTCATTTTTCTTTAATCAGCTTTATATACAAAAATAATGCATTCAATTTAATGGAATTTAAGAATATTTACCACATACAATTTTAAAATGTTTCTTTGTGTGTGTATACATATATATAGCCTATATGGCATTGTGGATTTCATATTTAAAAATGTTAGGGGAGTACCCTTTTTTCAAATGAGCCCCTGCCCTTCTGAAAGTCTGTGCACGTCACTGACAAGGATTCAACAAGCAAGCCATACAGCAAGGTTGGTTTCACTGTTTTTTTAAATATAGCAACCTTCATAATTTGAAATTTACTGGGGAGGCTGTAAACAGACAAGGAATCTACTGAATCATGTCCTGCAATTTTGAAGATTATCAAGGATGGTGAATATTTCCCCCAACAAGTTTTCAACATGGATGAAACTGGACTTCATTGGAAAAGGATGCCCAACAGAACTTTCATTTCAAAAGAAAAGACAGCCTTCATTGGAAAAGGATGCCCAACAGAACTTTCATTTCAAAAGAAAAGACAGCATCTGGCTTTGAACCTGATGCTGAATTGGTTGAATTACAAGCAGAAAAGAATGCCTCTGATGAAGATAAAGATGACACTGACTAACCATTAACCAAGAGAACTAAAAATGAGTGAATTGGCCGATTTACTTGCTCAAACAGAACAACCCATGGCAAGGTTCTCTGAAATTGATCCAGTACCTAAAAGAAAAGTATGAAAGTGTGTAGAGAAATGAGAAGTACCTACCACTGCTATGCAGAAATCTACAAAGAAAAAATGAAGTAGAGGAAGAGTCATCAGTTAGCCATAGATTCTTTCTCAGTAAAGAACTCTTGATCCAAAGCAGCAGAAGCAAGATGAACCAACTCCAAGCACCAGCTAGAGTTCACCAGACAATTTTCCAAGCCACCCCCTTGAAGATCCTATGGTGGAGGATTTAGACTATGGGGAGTCTGTAGACAATCCTCCAAACCTCTCTTTCACCCAATAGCCATCAACCATACCCTTTCCCCAATTCCCTTCATGACATGGAAGCTTTCCCCCGAATCTTTGGTGAGTATAGCAAAGTTTTTTTATCTTAAACATTAGCTTATTTTAAGCAGAAATATTAATTGGTTAATTAACTATATATGTTATTGTTTTGTATGTTTTAAATAAGATATATCCAAAATATAACATTTATTTAGCAAATTATGGGTTTAAAACTTTGGACTTGGAATGCATGCCCCATTATAATATGGTGGCCTATGGGAAAATAGGTTTCAAAATACATCATTTTGAGATAGCTACATCACATTTTTATGAGACACATCCCTGATGTATGTTGTGGGGACTGTCTGTATTACATTTTTACTATTGCACCTTTACCTAATTTTACATTAAATTAAAGGTTAGTGCGGAAATGTACTTGTTACTTAGATCAAAGATGCTCCTAAAGATTGATGTAGATAAAAGATAGCTTCACCATCAGAAATTACAATTAGTCATTGATAAAATTTAGTCACAAATAAACTTCAATAAGGGTCATATAAACAAATAGGGGTAATTATATAGAAAACGGCGCAACCCGAAGTATGATGTAAAAAACATTTTATTAGGTCAATTTCGATGTGCTGAAGCCAAATCTGTTAACCATTTGGTGTGCAAATGCTTCAAATAAGAGTAAATGTTATTTATATTTTACTCTTATTTTGAAGCATTTGCCTAAAAAATGGCTAACAAATTAGGCTTAAGCACATGAAAACTAACCTAACCTAACCTAAGAGTAAAATAATCAAATCAACTTATCTTTAACTTAAATATTGGGAGGATACAACTTTGCCGCAGCTTTGAGGAAAAAATGAAGTCTCTGATCACTAGGGACGTTATGTAAAAATAAATATCTAGCAAAATGATTTGATTATTTTACTCTTAGGTTAGGTTAGGTTAGTTTTCATGTGCTTAAGCCTAATTTGTTAGCCATTTTTTAGGCAAATGCTTCAAAATAAGAGTAAAATATAAATAACATTTACTCTTATTTGAAGCATTTGCACACCAAATGGTTAACAGATTTGGCTTCAGCACATTGAAATTGACCTAATAAAATGTTTTTTACATCATACTTCGGGTTGCGCCATTTTCTATATAATTACCCAAATAGGAAACCATCATTTTCTTTACCTGCTCTTCCAGACAGAGGCTTTTATGGCCAAATAAATCTTCCTTATTACATATATTTGGTTCTTCTTTTATTTCAACTTTTGTTTTAATACTTATTTCTTTTTGGAAACAAACTTTTCTCTCATCTTTACCCATTTCAAACTAAAAAATTCAAATGAGAAGTAATAAGAATTTTGAAAATGTTTAAAAAAAGTTTCTTCACTTTTTCCTTATTTCAAAACAAAATACTGGTATCACACTGAAATTATTGATAAATATGATGGTAAAAGCTTATCACACTTAATGAAGAAGTCACCCTGTACAAATACCTACTCTATGTATGGATTTGTGCTTCATTCCTTCAGTGATGTGTGATTTCATGAACAGTCAAAACCCCATTCTTTTAATAGCTATGATAATGTATTCATAGATGTGTTAGGTATTATTAATTAAGACGAATGTTAGTTACAAGAGTAAGGAAGTCATCTGCATTCAAGCCTGGTCCCCTCACAGGAATATTAGGTCCAGGACTATTGGTAGCAGGTCTAGCAGATGTAGGACAATTCAAGGGTTGAGTAAGACTAGATGGTTCCTGAATATCTAATCTTTGAGCAACTTCGTTCGAACTTTTCTTGCAAAAAGAAGTGATAGTGTTATGCACCATCAGTAGATTTGCGCTATCGACCAATTACGCTGCGCTATCAATGGATCCAATCTATTTATTATGTATTTTTACTTACGTATTATCGGGACTACCAAACTGGTTATTATGTATTTTTGCTCTTGTCATTTTCGTTTAAACTAACGAAAATACAACTTAACCTAACCAATATTAACCTGTTAGGTTAGTTGAATGCCCGGTTAGGTTAAGTTGTGATATTTTCGTTAGTTTAAACGAAAATGACGAGAGCAAAAATACATAAACAGATTGCATCCATTCATAGCGCAAATCTACCGATGGCGCATAACAATCTTACTCAAATCCATCGAGTCGGCTCGTCGGTCTTAGAATCATCCACCTGTAACCTTTAAGTACTTTTAGAAGTTAATCCTTTACTCATGATTAGATTTAGGGAAGTAAATATAACCTATACCTTCGGGCTTAGGGTATAGGGCACACTAAGGCCAGGCCTAGCCCAATGAGATAAGCTAGGCCACATTCGTTGCCAAAGACAAACCCAAGACAAGACCTATGCCTTGCCAAGATCTTTTAACAAACAAGTACATGAAACACTGGAGTGATCTTGTAACAGTTAAAAAATAATTCCAAAATGCAGGATCAATCTCAACTGCAGCCCTGGAAAAAATTTTCAACATCACACCCCTGGTTTCAGTAATAAAGAATTTGAATTTTTTATTAAGCAATTCGAGGCATGTCCAATTACCAGAAATGTTCACCGAAAAGTCTCTGCTGCACTTTGTTTCGCCACTTTTAAATCACCAGTGACTATAACTCCTAAATCTTTTTCCTACTCTACGCTTGCCAACTCCTTCCCTGACAAACTATACACAAAATTACCATTACACGAACCAATATCTAAATTTTGCACTTATCGACGTTAAATCTCATTTGCCATGCGACTGACCAATCAACGATTTTATTCAGATCTTCCGACATTTTACCTCTATCTTCGTCATTAATTGCCCTACCACCCAACTTCATGTGATCCACAAACTTTGAAACTGTACTGACTAGGCCAACATCTAAATTGTTAATATATATAAGAAAAAGCAAGGGGGCCCAATACAAAACCCTGAGGAACGCCGCTCGCTACATTAGCCCAAGACGACTCCACTCCATCAACGACCACCCTCTGTTTCCCTCATTTATAGTCCTAAATACTGTTTCAAATGATTCCCACATTAGTTTTGCGTTGGAGATCCCCATTACGTTTTTCCAATTGACGTGTGACAATTAATTTCAAAATTTACAAAAGTCTGCACGGCTGAGTGCACGCTGGAATTTAGGAATTTTAGTCGAGTTAGTTGGTTTCGAGTGACTTACTGAGAGGACAACCTCTACCATATTGTGATCGCTATTGCTTAACGGTTCTATTACTTGAAGATCCGTGATTAGCCTATCTTCAGTAGTTATTACTAAATCTAAAATACTGTCCATCCTCATAGGTTCCCCAACCTTTTGAATAAGAAAGCTATCCTTGAGAAAATTAACTAAACGATTACCTTCCGCGTCTCCCTGTATTGTATCGTAATTCACGTTAGCGCAATTAAAGTCACCCATTAACTAAGGCCTGCTCACTACCTATTATTCTCTTTAGTTCACGATATAATGCTTCGTCCGTATCAGCTGTTTGATTAGGGGCCTACATATAACCACAACAAGAAGTTTGAAATCGTTCAATTTAAGGTCTGCTATAGTCGAATCTATCTGTTCTGGAATTGTGTGCTTTACTTCTATAACGTTCGCAATATTATCTTTGATATACAACATAACACTGCCTCCTCGCCTACCTATTCTGTTTTTAACAAAAAGTCCATAACCTCTAATTTGATACTCCCCTACAAAGTCACGTGTTTCAGTGCCAAGCCACGATTCATTTATCGCAATTAAATCATAGTCTTTACAAGCAATTAAAGAAAAAAAATCATTTATTTTATTTCGTAGGCTACGAGCATTTAAGGATAGAACCTTCAAATTGTTTGTAATTGCGATACCTTCGCGAGCGCAAGGGAAATTTGAGGAAATTACGCCGTTACCGTTCACGTTACGGCAGCCAGAAAAGAAGAGAGAGTATTATGAAATAGTCTTCCCAAACGCGCAGCTCCAACGTCATTAAGATGAAGTTCATCTCCGAGGAACAAGTCCCTCCTGCCGTAGAAACTCTTCCAAAAACTCGCAAAATGCATTCCTTCCTTTTGGCAAAGAGACTTTAGGTTATTGTTGATATAGGTCGCCTTGTTGCAGAAATCGCTACGTTGGATAATTTGAGGAAGTATACCTGATAAAACAATCTTATTAGTTTTTCCTTTAGCCGCTCTAGTAAGTCCCTGTACCTAGCCAGCAGCTCTTCCGATCTAGAATTTAAAACGTTATTAGTACCGACATGAAG
The DNA here is from genome assembly GCA_023014485.1 of Bathynomus jamesi. Classification (NCBI taxonomy): domain Eukaryota; kingdom Metazoa; phylum Arthropoda; class Malacostraca; order Isopoda; family Cirolanidae; genus Bathynomus; species Bathynomus jamesi. The sequence goes on from JAJOZX010015198.1 coordinate 12,310, forward strand.
AACATACGTTGTGTCCTCAGAGGTTCCCTCTGTAAAATGGTCAACACTATTAGTTATATCTTTCACCCTTGCACCAGGGTAGCAATAACGGCGCCTACGACGATGGTTTCTCTCTCAGAATTCCTCGAGCTGCCCTCGAACAATGGAATCGCTAACGAGTCGTATTTCCGGTTCATCAGCATCTTTGAAACGTAAAACAGAAAACTTATTATTTTTTATTACTGGTAGACAAGTCTTAGGTTTTCTCAATGGGGCTCCATTACGCACTTGAACGAAGGGTTGGGAACTAGGGAGAGAGAGAGGGCTATTTGTATTATTTATTATTTATATTATTAGTAGAAACTGAGGCAGGAGGGGTCGTAACTGAAGTCTCAAGGGATTCTAATTTTTCCGTCAGGAGCATCACCCTTTCTTCAAGCCTCACTTATATATATATATATATATATATATATATATATATATATATATATATATATATATATATATACTACCAGTCAAAAGTTTAAGTACACCTACTAATTTCCAATGTTTTGCTGCTTAGCTCATGATAAACTTCAAATGTAAACTTAACAGGTACTAGAGATGAATTTGTTTACCTGGCTTTCATATTGCATGCTTCAGTGCATCTGCCCTATGCACTGTGTTGTAACACAGAAGCTTCTTCAAAATAGCTTTCAAAATTTGTTGATTTACGTCTGGCATGCAACACAAAATTAATGCCATTAGTTCTGCACAAAGGTCCAAAAACAGTTTAAAAGTCTTTACTCAGGTAATGTGTTTCTTCAGGAGTATGTTAATACATGTGTTCAGTTATTAACATGCGCTGCAGGTTTTTACATATAAAATCCTTGCAGAGGAGCTAACTGTGTAGTTTAAAGTATATTTCTGTGTTTCAAAAAGCAAAAATGCGTGCCAAAGCTCAGTTAAAAACAGAAAAAAGACAGTCGATTGTAACTTTGAGAAATGAGCGCCAATCACCTAGGCAAATTGCAAAAAAATTAAAAGTTTCTGTGAATGCGGTTTCTTGTGCCATTAAACGGAATGAAGAAACTGGTCAAAATAAGGACAGAAAAAGGTCAGGGCGACCAAGAACCACAACAGACTCAGAGTACAAGTATATCTGAGTCACCACTCTGCGCAACAGACGCCTCACAGCACCTAAAATCAAAGCCCAGCTGAACAACTCCAGAAGTACAAGTTTCAACATCAACTGTTCAGAGAAGACTTGTGCGTGAAGTGCGCAGAGGAGAACAATGGGGAAGGTATTCATACAGCTAACCAGCGTAAGATTAGAGGTGTGTATATACAAGTCCAGAGCTGGATCTAGTTGTTCTCCATGGCTACAGAATATTGAAGATACATGAGGTGTGGAGGTTTCAGAAGCTGTCCAACCTTTTCACGCCATATATAACGCTTTTTTAAAGGATAAGGTCGAGGCATCAGGGTATCCGCGAGGAGTTGATACCGAAGATGAAAAGTCGGCCTATATTCAACGTTATCGTGACCGTGAAGGTATACAGCTTGATCGTTCTCAAATTGTAAAGAACCCTGGCAAGCGCTTTAGTGCAAAGTTGTGTCTAAGCAGTTTTTGGGGAAAATTTGCACAGAATACTGGCAAAGGGAACGTTCATTTGGCACAAAGTTATAGTGAAGTCTGGGATTATGCCAACGCTCCCGATAAAGAGGTCATGGAGATCGTGAATGTAGGTAATACTTATATAATAAAGTACAGCAATACCGAATTGGCTACAGATACCTCACGGGTTACAAACATACCTGTAGCCAGCTTCACAACGGCCTACGTACGTATCGAACTTTGGGACCTATTGCATTCTCTTGGGCGGAGGGTTTTGTACGCCGATACAGAGAGTGTGATATTCACAGCGAGGGAGGGTGAATACATGCCTCCTATTGGCGAATTCCTCGGTGAGTTGACTGATGAGATCAAGGATGAGTATGGAGACACCGCATACGCCGACTCTTTTGTTTCAACAGGGCCAAAAACGTATGGGGTACGGGTGAGGGTGGGGGAGGATATGAAATATATCGTGAAGGCTAAGGGGAACACCAGGCACGTGCACAGGGGGGGGCTTGGGGTGCTTGAGCCCCTGCCCTTTTTCTTCTTCATATCAAAAGTGCCCTTTTAGTCAAAATTCATAAATATATTGATTCGACATAAATTTGAATTAATTAGTTATATTTTTATTTAGTTACTGCTACTTCAACAGATTTTCAAAACTGGAATTACTTTGATCTATGATTTTTTTATTAGAATAATAAACTTAACATACCTATGGAAAACTGATGAGTGGGTAGTTGGGAGGTAACGAAAATGGTTCACTGAGTAGGTAGGTAGTTAATCTAACAATTATTAAATTCCTTTTATGTCAATAACTGGGTGGATGAAACCAATTGGTTGCTCACCAGAGTTATTCTCCACACTAGTATTTATATACTGTGTGAGAAGAGCGTGCTCGGTAATAAGAGATACATTACCGCTCAACCAACCGAGGAAAAAACCAAGACAACGCTGGTGGAAAAAGCCCCGCGAAGAGGAGAACAAAGGAGAACGAAAACGAGGAACAGGGCGAAAGGACGGAACTGGAGGAGGGAGGAGAACAGACAACGAAAAAGATCCCCACCAGCAATACGCTCTCGACAATTACACAACCGGAGAAAAGAGACTCTCTAATAACTAACAGTAAGTGACTAATTGTGTTTTTAACCCAGCAAATTAATCACATTAAATTAAGCTGGGTCAGACAAGTTAGGCCTACATTGTGGCCTAAGACCCAGCATCAACTCATAGCTTAACAAAGGTGAAGGTAGATTGCCCTAACCTAATTTGGTGAGGAATCCTACTGTGGACCTCAATTTATCTGCCCGCTCTGGACCATTTCCGGAATCTCTAGGCTGACCCCTCTAGGCTAGACTTGATCTACTCTATAGTTAGACTGGAGATATAAGGGGTGGGTTAATTGTGGATCAATTCATACAGAGCATTTTTCGCATTGGTGGTCCGTGTGTGGGGAATTTACAAACCTTAACCTTACTTAACAAAAATTGCAGAATTAGGCTAAATGGTCTAGCCTAAGCCTAAGCCTAAGCCTAACCTAATCAAGCCTAATTAGGTCTACAACCTAGGGCCTAACTAGGAAACATTTACATTTAAGGAGTCTCATTCTCTTATAAGCTTAGACCTGAGTGACACATAAGTACTTGGGGGGGATTAAACCAAATTTAAACTTGACTGTTTTGTCTGTGCTCTCTCTTCTCTGGTAATTTCTTCTTGTCCTCTATTTCATTACGATCCCCAGTTAAACAATTTTGACTTAGACATGGACAGTGCGGAATTGAAAAAGTTAAAAAAGAAAAGGGGGGCAAAGTTGGGAGCTGTTACAAAGGCTGTGAACACTTTTAACAATATTACACAACCAGGTAAGGAAGATTTAGAGTGTGTAATTCTTAAATTAGAAACTAAAAAGGAGGAAATAATAGCCATTAATGAGAGTATTTCAGAGTTAGTTGAATCCGAAATGGCTGAAGAACAATTGATAGACCTTTACGCTGATAATGATGATCAGGTAATCTCAATTGAACAGCAAATAAGGAGACTACGGTCTCGTTTGACTGACTTAACACCAAAAAAACCTAATTCTGATTTTAATCAAAGTAGAGCTAACCTTCAACAAAATTTAAGTGGCATGCTAAATCCTGAGTCACAAGAATTGAGGGCTCAGTTACCCATTTTGCTAGTACCAACATTGAAGGGGACACGGTACAATTCCCATCTTTCATTGACAAATTTGAGAATTTAATAGGTAATAAACCTTATATTTCAACTGTTGAAAAGTTTAGCTACTTAACTAGTTTCCTTAAAGGCCCAGCCTATAACCTGATAGCCTATTTACCAGCCGTAGGGAATTCATATGAAGTAGCTATTGATCTCTTAAAACGTAATTACATTAATAAAGATGAGATATATGAATTATCTCAACAAATTTTTGAATTTGCACCCATAAAAGATAACCATAGTGATATGGAAAAATTTTATACAAAATTAGAAGCTATTATAGGACAACTAGTTAGCAATGAGATAGATATTAAAGCTTCATCTTGGATTATACAAGGCATAGTACTTAGGTGCCTTCCTTTGAGGGTTAAAGATATTTTAATTCTAAGACGGAGAAAATTATCCTAATCTGGAAGATATAAGAAAACACTTCCCCAATATCCTAACTAATTACAAATTGAGAGATTTTCCAACACAAAATAAGACCCAGACTATGGATAAACCAAAGACTGTTCCCAGAGACCAACTAGCTACAGCCAAACAGACAAAACTTGATACTGTAGAATCATATGTGACCAACTGTAATACACGAACACCTACATTACAGAACTTTAATGTAACTGCTGCCTCAACTTACACACCACATTGCAAATTTTGTGCAAGTAATGAACACAGTAGTACTGGGTGTGACAAATATTCAGACTTTAACCAAAGAGCTAAAAGATGTGAACAGTTGAACCTGTGTAAAAAGTGTACTGGCCAGGGACATTATAAGAAAGACTGTAAATCTAGGTTAAGATTCAAGTGTAAGTTTTGTAAAAGTTTACGACATGTCTCATCAATGTGTGATTCACCAAAGTGTCCAAACAATAGTATTCAAACAAAAAAGATACCTCCCCCAAACAAAGGTAATCAAGAAAATGCCACTTTCATGGGACCTTCTGTTTGTTCAAACAACGTAACAAGAAACACTGAGATTCTTTTACCAACTATTACTTTGGACTTAGTGAATAGTGAGGGTAGCACTACTCCAGTGAGATGTCTTATAGACTGTTGTTCTCAACAAACATTTGTTTCACAAAATGTAGTCAATAATTGGGTTTGACACCAAACCCGAATGAACAAAAACTCAATATTGCATTCTTTGTTAAGGATAACTCGGACAAAAATAGCTATAAGACAATTGACCTGGAACTACATTTAGAAAATAAATTAGAGAAATTGAAGCAGTTATTATTTCTAAGTAGGACAAAACAAACTGGTTATACCCAAACTAGAACAACCATAATCATTTGGGAAAACACTACAAAATAGCTGATAGACATATCACTAACAACACAGTAGCTAACATTGAAATGTTAATAGGGGCAGATTATATTAATCTTATTCATAAGGGCATAGTAGAGATAGGTAATGGTATAGCTATTCAGACTCCATCAGGGATAGCCCCTTTGGGTGACCTATCCAAATACGACCTAGACCTAAACCAAACAGTTCATGACCAACAATACTATGTGCCTCAACTCAGTCCTACATAACACCTGTAAGAATAGCAACACTTTGAATAATATTATCTCAACTGAGAACATTAATTCATCATTATCAAATGAAACTTTGGATGAGGCAATTCAACTTTATGGTTGCTAGAATCTGTGGGTATACATGACACAAATCAAACTTCAGAAGATCAGTTAATGGTAGAAAGATTTGAAGACACCATTCAGTGCAAAGACAATAGTTATTTTATTGAGTTACCTTGGAAAATAATTGTCCAACTTTAAGAGATAATCTCAAAGTAGCTAAAGGACATTTATATAAAGTAATGAAAAAACTCAAACAAGATAATAATATTAAAAAGTACAGTGATGTCTTCAAAGAACAGCTACAGAAGGCTTCATTGAAGAAGTAACAAATAACCCTTTTAAAAAAGATGGTTGTCATTATTTAACCCACAGGGGGTTTATCGACAAGATGCCCCACAACAAAACTCAGAGTAGTATATAACTGTAGCCTCAAAGACAGTGATAACACAGTTTGAATGATTGCTTGATTGAGGGTCCTAATCTCATTTCTGACCTTGTGAAGATCTTACTGAGGTTCAGGTTAGACAATATGCCATACAAAGTGACATTTCAAAGGCATTTTTGAGAATAAATCTTAAAAATGAATATGATAAGAACCAACTTAGGTTCTTATGGTTCAGGATCCTTTGATTTGAATAAAGGGTTCATAACCTATAGATTTTAATGTTGTGTTGTTTGGAGCCAATTGCTCACCTGCCTATTATCATTGACAATTGGACATCATTTAAACCAGTTTAATAACTCTTTAACATTAAACTTCCTTAGGACATTTTTACGTAGACAATCTAATAGCTCACAACAACAAATCTGAATTATCTGAAGTCTATGACACACTCAAACATTATGCAACAAGGTAACTTTGAACTTAGAGAGTGGATTTCAAATGATGAGGATTTAAACAAAATTTTAAAGGATAATATGGTCTTACTGAGCCATCAGACAGAGTTAAAACTTTAGTATGAACTGGTATTTGGATGCAACTTCTAACAGTCATGATTCAATCTGTACTAAAGGTTTTAAACTTGATGAGGAAGCAAATACTAAAAGACAAATATTATCAGAGGCTTCCAAAATTTTTGATCCTATGGGTCTATTCCTGCCTTCAACAAAAAATCAAAGATTCTCCTCCAAGAAATTTGGAGGACAAATGTTGGGTGGGATGATCCAATAACAAATGAAAATAAAAAATCTTGGAAGAAGTTAGCTGCTGATTTAACAAAAGTGCAGAACATTAAAATTCAAAGGTGCTGTGGGTTTAGGGATAAGCCCCAGAGACTTCATGTGTTGCTGATGCAAGCACACAAGCTTATGGGTGCTGTGCGTATCTTGTAAGCCCTACAGAAAGTCATCTAATTTATGCAAAGGGAAAGTTGCACCTCTCAAACCTACCCGAACCATACCTCAATTGGAACTATTGGCTGCTGCATTAGCCATTAAAACCATTTCATTGCTTAAGGATGCTTACATGATGCCAACATAACTCATATCCACATCTGGCTTGACAGTCAGATTTGTCTTGCCTGGATACGGAATGATAGCATTAATAGTAAGAATATCTTTGTAAGAAATAGGCTAAAAGAAATAGCTGAAGCTAATGAGAGCCTACAAGTAAACTTTCACTATGTTCCAACTAAACAAAACCAGCAGACTTTCTGACCAGAGGTTTATCCTACAAGTTGTTGAAGTCAAACAAAACTTGGTTTATGGGACCTAAGTGGCTCTGTAATACAGACCAATGGCCTGTGGAGCAAGTTAACTTGACATTAAATTTAATCTTTTCAAATGAAAAGGTTGAACCAATCACTAATTATGAAATTTATTCTGATTTCAGTAAACTTGTCAGGGTCACAGCCTACTGTTTGAGGTTTGCTCACAACTGTTTAACTACAATTAACAAACAGCTAAATAAAAAATAATCATAATTATACAGAAGTTGCAACAAATACTGGATAGGCCATGCACAACAAAAAGAGTACAATAAAGAGTTAGAATTCTTAACTAATGGGAAACAAAAACAAAAGAACCTGTACCATCAGTAGTTGTGGATCTAAACTTGTTCAGAGATGAGGAAGGGCCTTCTAAGGTGTAAGGAGGGATTAGACAAATCAAAACTGTCATACAAAAGCAAACATCCAATCCTTTTACCTAGATTTTAGCTATTTGACAACATTAATCATCAGAAAAACACACAATGATGTATATTCATATGGGGGTACCACAGACACTAACTACATAAGAAAAACTTATGGATACCCAAGGGAAGGATCACTGTTAAAACAGTCCTGAGTGAGTGTGTCACATGTCGGCGTATTCATGCTAGGCCCTATAGGAAACCAAATCCTCCTGCTTTGCCAGAGGAGAGAGTTACTCTCAACAGACCCTTTGAGACTGTAGGCATTGACTATACAGGAGCATGACTGGTAGGGTGTGGGTGACACTGAACAAAAAAATGTACATTGTACTGTTTACATGTGCTGCCTCACGAGCTGTTTATCTGGATGTTGTGGAGGACCTACAGCAGAATCTTTTGTTGCTGTCTTTAAGAGATTCTGTGCCGACATATCAGTACCCAAGACAGTTTGGACTGACAAGCTACATATTTCAAGGCTGGTGAACAAGTCATCCACGACTTGTTAAGCGATGAAATCACACAATTATATATACAAAATTCAAACATAAAGTGGAAGTATATTCCGGTTGCCTCTCTTGGTATGGTTCTATCTGGGAGAGGAATAGACAAACAGTAAAGAAATTGCTTGAAGAAAGCATTGGCAAAAAACAGATACACTTATTTGGGTTGCTCACTCCTGGCTGAGATTGAGAACATCATTAACAATAGACCACTCACTTATGTGAGTGACAACATTAATGACTCGGAACCATTAACTCCAAATCATTTGATTCTGGGGAGAACAAGTTAGTCTCCTGCCGGACTACAATATAGACTCTTCAGAAGACCAAAACTGGACTCAACGACATGATGAGCTCCAGACTAAGTTACAACATTTAACTAGAGTTAAAGCTATTTCATTAAACTTTGGAAAACTGAGTACTTGATGGGTCTAAGGAGAGACATAAACAAATGACTAAGAAGGATTGGTCTGACACAATTAAGGTAGGGGACTTGTTCTCATACATGACAGTACTCCAAGACAATACTGCCCTCTGGCTAGAGTTTCAGAACGCAGACCAGGGGCAGACGGGGTAACAAGAGTGGTCAAAATTAAGGACTTCAACGGGTGACACAACAAGAGACATTTCTCTTTTGTACCCTTTAGAGTCTGGACCCAAAACAATGGACTTTGGAGAACCTTCTCCACTGACAGTAACAACTGGAGACACTGAACTTCCAGTAACTTTCCTTTGACAGTAGGAGTGGTTAACGCATCCTACTACAACATTGACAGACACAAGACCTCAGCGCAAACAGCATTCAAGGCGCGACTATTTTTACAACAAAAAATAGATGCTGGGGAATTGTAATTTTATCTTCTAACTTTCATTTTTTCTTTTCTTATGGTAAAGACCATAGACAGTTCAATCCTAGGATGTATATTTTCTCTTATAATTAAATGCTACACCTTCTCCATGAGAAGGTGAGGATAGGCACTGTTAATCACATTAACAGGCATTTACAGTCAAATAGTTAGCTAGTCTACACTCAGACATAAAAATTGGTGACAATGACACCAAAATTTTTATCTCCTGGGCCCCCAGTATATGGAAAACTGATGAGTGGGTAGTTGGGAGGTAACGAAAATGGTTCAGTGAGGTAGGGGTAGTTAATCTAACAATTATTAAATTCCTTTTATGTCAATAACTGGGTGGATGAAAACCAATTGGTTGCTCACCAGAGTTATCTCCACACTAGTATTTATTACTGTGTGAGAAGAAGCGGTGCTCGGTAATAAGAGATACATTACCGCTCAACCAAACCGAGGAAAAAAACCAAGACAAAGCTGTGGAAAAAGCCCCGCGAAGAGGAGAACAAAGGAGAACCGAAAACGAGGAACAGGGCGAAAGGACGGAACTGGAGGAGGGAGGAGAACAGACAACGAAAAAGATCCCACCAGCAAGTACGCTCTCGACAATTACACAACCGGAGAGAAAAGAGACTCTCTAATAACTAACAGTAAGTGACTAATTGTGTTTTTAAACCCAGCAAATTAATCACATTAAATTAAGCTGGGTCAGACAAGTTAGGCCTACATTGTGGCCTAAGACCCAGCATCAACTCATAGCTTAACAAAGGTGAAGGTAGATTGCCTAACCTAATTTGGTGAGGAATCCTACTGTGGACCTCAATTTATCTGCCCCGCTCTGGACATTTCTGGAATCTCTAGGCTGACCCCTCTAGGCTAGACTTGATCTACTCTATAGTTAGACTGGAGATATAAGGGGTGGGTAATTGTGATCAATTCATACAGAGCATTTTTCGCAATACCGTTACTATTATTTTGTCAATCAGGGAGGGGGCCCTAGTGGTAACACTGACTGCAGCTGTTCACTGTTGATTGCGTCTCTCGGGTATGTGGGTGTATTGTTTACTGTTTGTTATTTTACGTTAACCTAAGCTAACTAGTGATTTCTCACTGATAATTATGGTAAGTTGGAATCCAAAGCAGTGTGACATTACTCCAAAAAATATTGTATGACATTACTCGTGAAGTTGGTAAAAACGTCCACGTCCCTACTAGGCTAGGCCCATAAGTACACCAGTGTGTCAAACGATGGATTTTGGGTTTTAGTACGGCATGAATTTCATTAAATTAATAAATGATTTATTAAACAACATATCATAACCTTTTCATTTTTAATATGAAATTGATTTTTAAAAACAATACAATTTTCATTAAAAGTGAATAAAAATACCTAGATTATTTATTATAAAACGATGCAATTTTTCCGCAAGGACGACAATTACGGTAGATCCTTCTGCCCTTTATCCTGCTGATTGATACTTATAAAAGTTATAAGTAAAGTAACTATTTAGAAATTGCATGCTATTAAATATTGTGAATTTGGTTAACAAAAGCTTAATTAGGTCTACTGCCTAGATTAGATTAGATTAGGCCTAAGATAATAAAGTGAAGGGAAATATATTTTTGAAGCAATTGAATAATAATTGAATAATAATTGTAAATACACTCCAATATTTCAATATCTTCATATCTTTTGAAAATCTTGCAATAAAAACATGCCTTTTTACAACAAATTTTCATTTATTTTCTTTAATCAGCTTTATATACAAAAATAATGCATTGAATTTAATGGAATTTAAGTATATTTACCACATACAATTTTAAAATTTTTCTTTGTGTGTATACATATATATAGCCTATATGGCATTGCGGATTTCATTTTTAAAAATGTTAGGGGAGTGCCTTTTTTCAACTGAGCCCTGCCCTTCTGAAAGTCTGTGCACGTCACTGGGATCACGCTCAACCAGGCGAATTGGCAGATCGTTAACTTTGAATCGTCGAAGGATCTATTGTGCTTGGACGATATGGAAAACTGATGAGTGGGTAGTTGGGAGGTAACGAAAATGGTTCACTGAGTAGGTAGGTAGTTAATTTAACAATCATTAAATTCCTTTTATGTCAATAACTGGGTGGATGAAACCAATTGGTTGCTCACCAGAGTTATTCTCCACACTAGTATTTATATACTGTGTGGGAGGAGCGTGCTCGGTAATAAGGATACATTACCGCTCAACCAACCGAGGAATAAACCAAGACAACGCTGGTACGAGAAGCCCCGCGAAGAGGAGAACAAAGGGAGAACAAAAACGAAGAACGGGGCGAGAGGACGTACCAGCAAAGTACGCTCTCGAATGAGACAACCGGAGAAGGGGAGACTGTAATAACTAAAAGTAAGTGACTAATATGAGTTTTAACACCAAACAGTTAAGAACATTAAATAAAGCTGGGTCAAACAAGTTAGGCCTACATTGTGACCTAAGACCCAGCATCAACTCATAGCTTAACAAAGGTGAAGGTAGATTGCCCTAACCTAATCTTGTGAGGAATCCTACTGTGGACCTCAATTTATCTGCCCGCTCTGGACCATTTCCGGAATCTCTAGGCTGACCCCTCTAGGCTAGACTTGATCTACTCTATAGTTAGACTGGAGATATAAGGGGTGGGTTAATTGTGGACCAATTCATACAGAGCATTTTTCGCAGACGATGATGAGGGCGACCGGCCGCCCCAAGTAACTGTAGGTACCCACAATTTTCGGGCGCAGAAGCTGGGGGGGCGTGAAGGAACTTAGGGGTACAAAGGTGTGCCGTAACACCTATAGGAAACGTTACCAGGTACCTGGTACCTGTGATACCGTACCCTTTGGATACCATAATCTTTGATTGTATTCTAGACGTATTTAAAGATAACTTGCCAACCGGATGTAAAGTGGGCACAAAAATAGTACTGAACGATATGAAGGCCATTTATATAGAGTACAGGTTTCCCTATAACTTGAGCAGTGAAATAATATTAAACCGCGTATACTGCGTAGTGCAAAGCAATAATGATGTGATTGAAGACTCGATTACGTGTGAGTTTAGTGTTTTGCGCAGTAGAACAAAGTGAATGTATTTATTTTCAATATATTTAATTTAACATAATTGTATATATAATATATATATATATATATATATATATATATATATATATCTCCTGTACTGTTATATTGATGGTTATATTTTTTATTTTTGATTATATAAATAGTCCTCGTTCATATTTCTTATACTATTATTATTTTTTATCATTCCAATGTATATTTATTTTCTATATATTTCTGATTCCAATATTTCGTCTAAATAAACAGAATGATGTAATGGTGTTTGTTTAATTCTTTTGGTTGTAAACGATATTTAATTATACCAAATGGCTGGTTACGCCTTCTAAACCGACTGACGGATTTCTAAGCTAACTGTCAAGAATAATGCTTTAGTTAATAAATAGCACAATCTGGCAACTCAACCTGTACAAGCCAATTACGCTTTCTAAGCCAACTGGCGGATTTCACCTTATAAGACATCGGACGCTCAGATGAAGTCTTAATATGCGCTTATTTTTTTTTTTATTTTTTTTTTTTTTATTTTATTTTTTTTAATTTTTTTTTTTTTAATTTTTTTATTTTTTATTTTTTTTTTTGTACTCCTTTCTTCTACTACTTCTTTCACCACCTTTCTCTACAAAAAAAAAAAAAATGGTGTCAATAATCCAGCAGGGTTGAAAGCACCTTAAACAGAAAAGAAAAGAAAAAAATATGCGCTTGGTTCCTGCCAGGCGAACACCTCTCTCTTTTTCTCCTTCTCTCTTTCTCTTGGGGGATAACTCCGCCTCCAAGTTGCATAACCCTTTGTTTCTCGTGCAACATTCCCCCTCCCCCTTCATTGCATAACCCCACCCATTGCAACACCTTGCAACAGTGATCAATATTTGCAAATACATTGCAACATTCCTGCACACTCCCTTTTTGCACCCATACTACTTATTTCCAAAGGAACATTCCTATCAATGCTAAAAACTAGTTGTATAATACTTCTTTTTAAAGGGGTGATCCTACACTCGCAACAAATTACAGGCCAGTGTGTTCATTATCTGCTCAGTAAAGTTTTTGAAAAATTGTAAAAAGTAGAATGCAGCGATATTTAGAATCCTACAATTTATTATCTCCAAATCAATATGGCTTCCGTAATAATAAAACAACGGAAATGGCTATTTTTAAATTTTATGAAAAGTGCAAATATAGCTAAAGAGAACAAAGAAATAATGATATCGATATTTTTGGACTTGAGTAAAGCGTTTGATATAATAGACCATAATATTCTACTTAATAAATTATATTGGTACGGTTTTAGAGGAACAATCAGTGATTGGTTTAAAGTTATTTGTCCAATAGATATAATTTTGTATCACTAAATAAGGTTTGCTCAACTAAAGCGCTTGTCAAACATAGTGTGCCACAGGGTTCAGTTCTGGGTGCACTGTTATTTTTATTGTATATAAATGACCTTCCACGTTCTTCTGATATACTGAAATTCATAATGTTTGCAGATGATACAACTGTTTTCTTCTTGCAAAGATGTTAATTCAGCTAAGAATACTGTATATTTAATTCAGAATTCATCAGTGTAATGAAATGGTTGACCACCAATAAACTCTTCCTAAATACCAGTAAAACAAATGTCATGATTTTTACTAATAAAGAAATGTATATCTTGATGAACTTAATGTTAATGAAATCGCTATAAAGGAGTGTACTGTAACAAAATTTCTTGGTGTAATGCTAAATAAGAATTTGCAATGGAGTGATCATGTAAATTATATCGCGAAAAAGATTTCAAGAACCGTTGCTATAATGTTTAAACTTAGAAATGTAGTCCCGAAACAGGTTTTATTGACTCTTTATATAACGTACTGCACCCTTGTTTCGGGAAACTCCGCTAACAACACATTAAATGGTATCTTTGTCATCCAAAAAAGAGCAATAAGGTTATTATGTGATGCTGACTTCCTTGATCACTCTAGTGCATTATTTAAAGAGTTAAACCTACTAAAGCTCAATGATGTAATCAAACTGGCACATTTTAATTTTATTTACAAGTGTAAGAACAAAATCATTAATTTACAATGGGTAAATAGATATTTTGTAACTCATCAAGCAATCCACTCGTATCAGACCAGAAACAGATCAAAGCATGTTATACCTCAATTTAGATTGTCTTCATCTCAAAAATTACCCAGTTTTATTGGATTGAAGCTATGGAATGACTTAAATGCTGATATAAAAAATATTGTGAATGTAAATTTGTTTAAAACCAAGTTGAAATTCCGATTAATAATGATGGCATACTAACAAAAATCTAAGATTAATGTCCATTACTATTGTCTATTAATTTTTCGTGTGTAATCTAATGTTAAAGGCACATTTCTTGTGATTGTTCAATTCTTATCTTTCATGTATAATATTGGTTTCTTTGTATGGTATTGGTATAGTACCTTCAATAATGACCTTGCATTTGTCGTATCAGCAATGATAATTTAGGATTAATACATACTTTAACTATTAATAATACTTATTTATTTATTTTTAATTAATAATAACTAGCTCTTTATTTTTAATAAGAGCCAGTAAAACCTAAAAGCTTAAGGGTCAAATAAAATAAAATAAATAGTCCCGCTTCACAATTATTTATGTCATTGTAAATTGTAAAACCAATGTATAAATTTTATTATTAATAAAGGTTATTCAATACAATTCAATTCAATATAGGGAAAGATTAAAAGAAATAGGTATACTTAGTTTTGAGAGACGTTGTTTGAGGGCAGATATGATGTAGATGTCCAAATTGTTTTCAGGTATGGACAATTTAGATGTAACTTGTTCTTATAAGTGTGTGATGGAAGAACTCAAGGGTATAAGAAAATTAGAAAACAGACTTGTAGACTTGATCTACGAAAATACTTTTTCAGTCATAAAGTAGTGATTTTGGAGATGACACTCAGTCACTGTGACCTCCAATCTCCAAAATGCATGAGCAGTGCCTGATGTCTCTCCGTGTGGTGCCTGGCTGTACACTCTACCAAATTTGGTATGGTTAAAACGAAGGAAAGTGCCAGTCAACCTTAGTTCTTAGAATGAGGATAGAGTTCGACTGACCACCATCCATCTCTGCATTCCCATTACACTCTGAAGGCTTTCCACAATTGCTCTGGGCTACCTTTAGATGTTGCCACGTCTACCATGCAGCAAAAACTTCAGCCAAATCTCTCGTATAGTGCTTCCTCTGTGTAGACTAGGCCTAGAAGCTGTGCCTTGTCCAGTGATGATGCTACTTGAACCTGTATGTATGTATGTTGTCAGCAGTGTTGCTGACATACCTGTCCTGTTGATATGTGTGGGTGGCTGCAGGGCTACTTCTTAGATAATTTTAGTGGGTGGGTTAAAATAGTTTTTTTTATTTGTATTTGATCACAAATAACACATCAAATCAAATGTATATATACTCATATATGATGCAAACCCACAAGGAAAAAGAAAAATCATTCCAAGGCCTTTCATGTATTCAGAAGTACACCTCGTTATATATATATATATATATATATATATATATAATATATA
The DNA here is from genome assembly GCA_023014485.1 of Bathynomus jamesi. Taxonomy (NCBI): domain Eukaryota; kingdom Metazoa; phylum Arthropoda; class Malacostraca; order Isopoda; family Cirolanidae; genus Bathynomus; species Bathynomus jamesi. The sequence goes on from JAJOZX010015198.1 coordinate 27,817, forward strand.
TATATATATATTTATTATATACACACACAGTATAATCATGCTTTGCTCTAACGACTATAGTTCTGCCTTTAACTTAAACATAGCCAAATAAACTGTCATATCCTACCACCGAGAAGAAATCCACCATCGCTCCGTCTGGCTCAAACTCTTCTAATATGGACCCCCTTCCAACAACCAGTCATTCCCAACCCTCTGCTCAATTAGTCCCTTTACCCCGACAATAACAACCTGGTAAGACTCCTCTCAATTTTGTTCGCTTTTTACTTTATATTTGACGACTGATCACTCTTCTATATTTTATATTATTTTATTTTTAATTTTAATTACTTAAATATAAACACCGTTAATATCACACGTTTATTTAAATATTTTGTATAAGTTATCGTTCATTATATTTATTAATTTTTTTTATTTGCTTTTATAATTTTAACAATGATGATGGAAAATGAAAATTTCCGAAACGTTTGTAAATAACATGTACCACCTCTTCGTCCTCTGATTCCTCGTGTATATATATATATATATATATATATCAAATCTTGAGTTCCTATACTCATTTGTTACTTTCTTGTATGTACTGTATTACAATGACATTCTCTCATAAATAAAAAAAAAGGAATTAGTAAATGATATTGAAAAATTGTGTACTGTTTATACTTTTTATTATCCAATTTTAACTGCATCTGTGGCAGTAATAGTGCGGTTTAACAAGATTTAACCTTTACATATGTCATCACTCCACGTATCTTACATCGATCTTTCATTTATCCGTATTGACTTGAGACTTAACTCGAGGCTCACCAAAAGGACTTGAGACTCGACTTGTGGTTCGCGCTTAAAGACTCGTGACCTGACTTGGGACTCGCGCTTAAAGACTCGCGACTTGACTCGGATTTGATAAAAATTACTTGAAAACAAGTCTGTTCAGGGATGACTTGGGTCTAGTGATTGATGTTGGATGAGTCTTCATTAAACATCCCTGTCATCTGAAACAGCTCCTTCACATGACTGAGTAAACTCCTGAAGGGTGAGCTGGACTCTGGACAGTCAAAAAGAATTTGCCCAAGCCAGTCATCATAGATGCCACAAAGTCCATGGCACTGTGTAGTTTCTCCAGCAATAGGGACACAGCAGCATTGTACCTGAAAAATTTGGTTCCACTTGACTGGTAATCAATTGTTCCTGAAAAATTTTAGAATATCAGGAATTAACTTTATTTAAACTATAAGGTTTGGCCCAACGTTACGCGGCCAAACGCATTACTCAGCTGAACAACATTTTGGCCGCATAAACTTTTCTCTAAACTTTTTTACAGTGAACGAATTTGTTCGATGTTTACATCAAATTATTCGCGACGACGTCCAAAATCGTTTGGTGTAAAGTGCGCGTGGTGTAGTTTCTTCTGAAAAAAGTATACCCTTCAGAAGAGCCGTCTGCAAACTTGCAAAGTACTGTACTAGTCAGGGTAAAAATTTGTCAACGCATTACTCCCAACCTTTCTTACTTCAGCGCCCCCAATCCAAGGAACAATGGTAGCAGAATTCATGTAAATTCTGCATCATGAATTCATTATGTCGAAGCCTTTTACAGTATAATTAATTACCTTCCCAGAAACGGCCCTAGGGTTGCTGGCGCCCCGGGCAAGCTGAACTTCGGCGCCCTTACAAGTATAATTTTAAAATTTGTTCACAATGAGGAAAAACTACAAATGTAGGAATAAAGAGTTTATTACAATTAACGATTCACTCGAAGTACAACTAAACATTCTCAAAATGGAACCATGTATGAAAATATGAGAGACAGTGTTGCCACTTTTGTCTGAGGTAAATCCACAAAAAAATGCAAAAATTCCACAAAGTGGCAACATTGATGAGATAGTAAAGGATGGCAGCGCTGCCAGGCGTATGTAATTTGTGCTCAACGCTCACCTACGCGGCCACAGCAACCCATGTGACATGTCATCTCATGTCGGGCGAAGCTGACCTTAGCTTTACTGGTAGTCTGGTACTAATGCTATTGGCTAATATAATGTTATAATCCCTGAAAATTTGACTCCACATCAGGAAATTTTCATATTTGACTCTTTTATTTCATTTTATTTTATTTATTTATTTTCCTATTTTACCCTTTATATTTGGAAGATCCCAAACACATGACGTGGCGCCCCTTAGCACGTGGCGCCGCGGGCAACTGCCCGAGTTGCCGGTACCTTGAGCCGGCCCTCTCCCTTCCTTAACCTAAAATCATAAAGCAAGCATTTGTGGTCAATAAAACGGATGAAAAAGGAAAATTGTTCTTAAATTCTGAAACAAAACTTGAACATTTGATGGTGTGTTAAGCAAGTGTTTTAAACGACATGGAAAATTAAAGGCATTTTGGATAAACAGAAAAGTATGGTATGTTATGCAACTTTTATCATATATATATATATATATATATATATATATATTATATATATATATTTTTTTTTTTTTAAAGGCATTTTGGATAAACAGAAAAGAGTGGTAAGTTATGCAATTTTTTTAAAAGACAGAAAATTAAAGGCTTTATAGATAAACAGAAAAGATTGCTGACAGTTATGTTTGTTATGCCATATACTGTGTGTATATATACGGTTGTTCTTATTTTGCGAATTTTTAATTGTATGACTGCGCCCCCAGACATTGTGCGAATAGCCATAAAAACAAATCATGTGAAGTTTGAGAGCAATCGGATAATTTTTCAAACCTCCCCCGGGCATTTTTGTATTCTCACCCACTGTGAACTCAGTGAACTTTAGGGTTGCTTCTTCGATTGCTCCGCCTCCTAATGCGTTCGATTTTAGTAAATAATATTACGCAATAACTCGGTTATTGCCATCCTAGCGTCGGAGTCGGTTGTGCAGATATTTTAGTTTCGTCTTGCCTTATAGGCCTAGAATCCAAGCCTCCAAGGTATTGATTTCTCAAATAAATTGTGGAAAAGTAAACTTGTAGATAACAATGTTAGCTTGCTAGCGAGGGAATCATATTTTAATTTTATATCATTTCATTTTAATTCATTATTTAAATCTATATCATTAATTTATATTAATCGTTATATTTCATGGAATAAGGTGTCTATTTTTCTAATAAGTTTTAACATTTTTCCCTTCACAGACTTGAAATCATGTCGTCGACTGCAACTGTTAAGTGTACGATGCGGAAGTCAACCAAGGTGTTTCTGGTATGCCACCCATCTGAGTCCCTGACCGGTTCAAAGCTGCCATCGAAAGGAGAGGTCCTGCGCCGCTTCTTCCATGTGCACATCATCGGCAAACAGACAATACAGAAGGCGGCTGATATCGTCATCAACGAAGTCCGAGAGTTTTGGGAAATCGTCCGGATCCCGACATCCGTTCATCATCGTTACGCCCAGAAGCTCATCAAATTGCACGAGGAGTGGAAGAACCCGATGCGCAAGAAAACGCAGGCGATCACGCCGTTCCTCGTGAACAAGCGGAACGCCTGGACGCGCAGTCTCAACAATCTATTCAACATCGCCCACGGGAACGCGCTGAAGATGCTCGTCATTCAGGAGAACAAGGCGTTTCTCCTGGGCCAGCGCGAGTACGGTCGGCGTGAGGCGATGCTCGGCGTCGACCGCCTCCTCGCTGAGCGTGAGGCGCGACAGGCGCATCGCATCGCAGAGGATCGCGCGCGCCAGGAGAAGGAGGCAAAACGGAAGCGCGCTGAGGTGCAAGTGACTAAACTCAAACTGGACTCCAGCTCCAGCGAGGGCAGCCCACGGCGCCCTCGACAAAGCAACGACGCCCACGCCCAGCCATTGACATCCAGCGCCGCCAGCCCGCTGTAGGCGACAGCAGGTCATCACACTGAAAGTGGCCGCCGCGCTCGACCGCGCGCACATCACAGACAACAAGGCGGTCCACGTCGTGGCGGCGATTTCCGAGTCTTGGGCACAATGTTGCGGAACTCACCGTCAACCGGTCGTCGTTCTACCACTCGCACATCAAGCACCGCAAGGAAGCCACCGCCGTCATCAAGCGGGCATTTGCGCCCGACACCCCGCTGGGACTGGAAGCTGGTGGCCGACGTGACGGGAGGCGCGGATCTGCTCAACCTTGCCTGCCGCCACCACATGCTCGAACTCGTCGCCGCCAAGGCGTTCAGGAGGGTTTCCGCGCCTCCTCCGGTCCCATCGTCCAGCGCTTCAAGCTATTCAAGGAACGGTGGGATTCCATCAACACCGAGCGCCACCTGGTCATCGACGACGAGGAGGCCACGGCGGCCCTCATGGACGCACGCGACGACCTCATCGCCCGCTACCAAGATGTTCCTGTTCCGCGAACAGTTGGTCCTCACCGCGCGGGAGCGGACCGGTCTCAGGCGATTCATCAACTTCGCCCTTGCCCTCTACGTCCCGGCCTGGTTCGCTTCACCGAACCCCGCCGCCGCCCCGGCGAACGAACTTGCCCTCCTCCAGGACCTCGTCGGCTACGAGGACAAGGCGCTCGCCAAGGTTCTGGCCGACGGCTTCGCGGGCCGGCACCTGTGGTATCTGAGCTAGCCACTCGTGTCGCTCGCCTTCTTCGACGACAACACATCTGCGTAGACAAAGAGGATATGGTGAAGGCGCTCGAGGAGCAGGAGGACTCGGACAACCCCCCGAAGCACGTCGTCGTCGAACCGAAGCCGACTGTGGTGAACGGCAAGACCCTTGCGGATTTCGTCACCCAGTCATTGAGGCTCTTGTACCACGAACTAGGCATCGACGGCGCCTTCCTGTTCTCCGACCCAGCGGAGTGGCCCAGTGACCTAATGTATGCGCCGCCGCGCGGAGGGTGGCGAGTCTCCGCCTCACTAACGACTTCGCAGAGCGCGGCGTCGCTGTGATGCAGGACTACAACTTGGCACTGACAAAGGACGAGGACCAGCGTTAGTTCCTCCTCCAGGTTGTCGAGGCGCACCGCCAGCGCTACCCTGACGCCCGCAAGTCCACCGTGACTTCTGCAAACTAGGCAACAGTGAGTGGGAGATGGGCGCCATGAGACCCCCCGCTTATTGAGGGTCCTGAGGGGTAATACTCGAGTAGAGGGGGACCTAGTATACAATTCAAGTACATAGTACTGACTAGGGTTTCTCGAATTCCCGGAATTTTTCATCCAGGGATTTCCCGGAAGTTCCCGGGAAATTGGAGTATATTCCCGGGATCCCGGGAAGTAATTATAAATTTAAGAAAACGGTTATTTTATGCTTGAACTTATACTTTATTACTTATATTTGAAATGAGTTTACCAATCAGTCTTAGATTGGGGGCTTTGACTACTTATTGAACGCATTAATTATTTGCAGGAAATAAATAATAACTAAAAGAGTAAATTCCTTTATTTATAATTCAGTACATCTGCAAAAAAATATTCCTTTTAAAATTTGATGCCCTTATAGTATACCAACATAAAAAATAAAGACTATATATAAAAAAAAAAAAGTTAAACATTTTTGTAATAACTTCTTAGGAAACATAAGCAATCGATACTTTTATCGCTAAGCCGAGTTCTCAACTTAGCAATAAACAAACCAGCAGCAGAAAATGCTTTCTCGGATTCGACAGAGGTCGGAGGAATGGTTTTTAGCGCATCACACAAATGGGCGATGGTTGATGCTCTGTTACCTGTTGTCTCAAACAACTGCAGCTCTTGCTTCAAAACTTTGCCCATGCTCTGAGCCTGACCTGAAAAAGTGGAAGACTGCTGAGATTGCCTAGGTTTAGTCTTTGATAGTATTGCTGCTTCTAATTTGTCTGACAATGTCATAGGCTGCTCAATTTCTTGACTTCCTTCATCTGATTGTGAACAGCTAGATGATGATTCGTCTTCCTTGAAAAGCCTTATCAATGTTTTCTTTGCCGATTCCAATAAAGATCCTTTGTTTGGCAAAGGGGGTAAACCAGGAGTAGCTACATAATGTTTTTCATATTTCTTACCAGTGTTTAAGTACTGGATGAGTCCAACCAAAGTAGTGTTTCTTCTCTCGCTAATCCTCTGTGTTATAGAGTTTTTCAAATTCTGGGCAAATCCTGACTTTTGTTGACATTAACTCATCCATTATAAAAGCAAATACTCCCTCGGCGGTTAACAAGGTTGCATCACGGCTGCACAATTTTTCTGTGCCAATTTTTACTGGATGCAGGCTCGACACAATTTCATGAAGGGCATCAACTTCTTCATTTGTTAAAGGTTGCTCGTGCTTAATATCAATCAACGCTTTAGAAACTGCAGATCTTATTTCCAAAAAACGCTCAAGCATTGCCAATAAACTGTTCCAGCGAGTTTTTTAATCTAAAATTATCATTTTTTCACTACCATGCACTGCTTTCACGTAATTTTGCAAAATTTCATTCTTTAGAGGTGACTTTCTGAATAAGCTCACAATCATTCTCACCTTTTTGATAGTTCATTGATATTTGTAACTGTTTTAATGCTTCCTTCTTCATTTATATTGGCAATTTCATTTATTTCATTACTTGTGGTTAACTCTTCAATTTCTACTGCTGTGTTCATATCTTCACTGAGCTCTTCTTCATCCGACTCGTTTTCTGCGCTAATGTTTCTACCTGAATCACTTTTTTTCTTATACAGAACATCACATACAGCAAGATGTATGCCATGTGCATAGCATAAGTGATGCTCGCAATTCACTAATTTTCCAAATTTCACCATCACACTAGCGCCATCTGTGACGCATGCAACAATGTGTTTCTGAACATTCAACTCAAATTCTTCTAGTTTGGCCTCTACTGCTTTAACAGCAGCTTCTGCAGAAAAAGATCCAATGACCCCTATCATTCCTAAATTCCAGAATTTACCTTCATTTACCTTCTGTTTTTCAGTGATGAATACTCATCAAGAGATAGGCTAAACCTAAATCCCCCTTCCAGTTTGGCCAAAATTTCACTTTTAACTTGGGCCTTAATTATATGTATTGTTTATATACAATATTCATAACAGCAGTGGGGTTTGCGGGAAGCGAATAACCTTTGTCTCGTATTGCCTGTCTAATGAAGTTACTCTTTGTAATTGCATTCACAGCGAATCCATCAACTGCAACAAGTTTGCTAGCAATTTCTTCCAGAGTTTCTTTATCCTTCTTGGCAAAATATGTAAGTAAAGTTTGTTTTCGCTTACCAGTAGAAGTGCTTGCTTCACAGTCCTCGACTAATTTGCGCTTACAAATTTTACTTCCTGCTTGTGCTGAGTCCGATGACGCAGTTGATTTATTAATAGAGTGCCTCTTCTGTGGAGTCACATTTTTTGCATTTTGCACTCTCTTCATTTGTGTTCTTTACGAAGTATTGCCAAACAAATGATTTTGGATCAGACATTGAGGGGTTCAAATTTCAAAATCTAATTAGAAAAATAAAATCGTAAAGAGAGACACAGGCACCTCACATTATCAATGGCAGCTGGTAACTAAAGAAAGGCAACGGTACGGAAGAGACGATGGAAAATAACACCAGACGAGTTGCCAGCGATCACTAGATACTATCTACCGGTCGCACTAGCAGGCAACACTTCTATACTCATGGAATCTTATTTTTATAATTACTATAGAGAGCTAATTAAGAAAATTAAATTTTCCCGGGAAATTCCCGGGAGCATTTTCCTATTCCCGGGATTCAAAAATCAACTAAAAACATATGGGATCCCGGGATAGAAACCCTAGTACTGACATGCCGAAGATATCAGTTCCATCCAACGGCATTCTGCATTGACAATTTTCAAAAAACGTACAACACTATCCTATGATTCACCCGGGGGAAATAGTAAATATTATGCGATCGCTCTCAAACTTTATAGGATTAATTTTAATAGCTATTCGCACAATATCCGAGGGTGCATTCATAAAAATCACAAAATTTTAAATTTAAGCCCAAATAAGAACAACCCTAATATACAAGGCGTCCCAAAAAAATGTATACACACTTTAACAGCTGATAGCTCAATTGATGTTTCTTTCTTTCCAAGTTAAACCCATTAGAATTAATAATGGCAGTCAGACTAAGCTTTGAACAAAGGAAATTCATTCTAAAATGCTACTGGAAGTGTGAAAACGCAGTTGAAGTGCAAAGACAGTTTAGGAGGGAGTTTCAAACTGATCCACCAACGCGACTTACCATCACTCGAATTAGAGATAAGTTTGAAGCCGATGGAACTGTTCAGAATGTCCACAAGAAGCGTTCCGGAAGACCACGGACATCGACAAGCCCCACAAAGCAAGAAAGAGTACTGGAAACGTATCACCAAAGTCCAAGAAAATCTGTGCGGCAAGCGAGTCGTGAGGTAGGAATTTCAGAATCGTCTGTCCAACGCATTTTGAAGCGCTGTCAATGGAAAAGTTACATTCCAAGATTAGTCCATGCTATTAATGAAGATGATGATCCGGACCGAAGAGTGGAGTATTGCGAGTGGTACTTGGCACGATGTGGATGTGGATTGGACGAAGGGGTTTCGTAGAATACCCTCCGCGTTCACCAGACCTCACACCACTAGACTTTTTTTTATGGGGATACTTAAAAGTCAAAGTCTACGCTATAAAACCTGCAACAGTCGCTGAATTGAGAGCAGCCATTGAACGAGAATGCACACAAATACCAAACGAAATGTTTCGTGATGTTTGCGATTCCATTGCTTCGCGTTATCAGCAGTGCCTGGACCAGAACGGACGTCAGTTTGAAAACAGGCGTTGACAAAACAATTAAATAATGTCTGTAGATTCTAGTACATTTTGAAAATGAAATGTATTTTAATAAACACTGCCTTCATAAGTATTTAAAGTGTGTATACATTTTTTTGGGACGACCTGTATATATATATATATCAGTGGCGACTCGTGGTATAAATGTATGGGGGTGCGATTTCATAAAATTTATAATTTTTAGAATTGTAGTACATAAACAATCACATGGTGCTTCCGTACGGTACTTATATGTCAAAAGAAGCCATAAATTTGTATTAAAACAATATTTTAATAAAATATAAAAATAATTGTTGAATAAATTTGACTATAATAAATTTGACTATAATAATGTACCACTGTACGACAACACGGACTCACAATAGGCTAGTGCGAATCCAACTGCCGCTCACAAGAGTACTGTACTTGTATTAACATATGCGGCTATGCCAGACGTACAATTCTAGTTAATTACAAATAAGTAATAATTTTAATAAAATACATATAAATGGCTTATATCATTATTACTGAAGTAACTATTAGTAAAAATAAAGTTATTATAAAAAAAATTCGCGATTGTACTTATATTTTCATTACAACAGTAAAATATAATTTATATTTACTTGAGCGAAAAATCTATCGCTCCATTCGGCTGCAATATTATTTTGTATTCAAACAGCGGTACGCTATTTGAAGCTATGCTATAAGTTTAGAATATTATGTACTGTATGAAGGCTTACTCAAAATGCCTCATGAATCATGATATGCCACATGAATTTTTAAAATATATTTCAAGAATATTTATTTTAATATCTTAAAATTAATATATTTTTTATCTGTTAAATTAATATTTATCGTTTCAAGCAAGGGGGAGCGACCGCTCCATCGCTCCTATACACCAGTCGCCACTGATATATATATATTCATGCGGGTTGCTTCTAAAAAGCTTCAATTTAATATTCTCTGCACCCCAATATAACTTACACAATGGAAACTGAGGAAAATGGCTCCCTTCCCTTTTTAGATCTTTTAATTTCGAAAAAAGGGGATTCTATTACTACATCAGTTTACATGAAACCCACTTTTACCGGTTTGGGCATGAATTTTTTTAGTTTTACTGATTTTAACTATAAGATGTCGTGCATTAAAACACTCTTGTTCAGAGGGTATAATTTGACTTCTAGTTTTACCTTACTTAACGATGAATTTAATAATTTAAGATTATATTTTACCAATAATAGTTTTCCTGTTCAATATGTAGATAAACTAATAAGATCTTTCTTAAATAATGTTTATAGCCCTCAACTTCCCTGTATTTCAGTGCCTAAAGATGTAAAATATTTCTTGGTACCTGAAATGGGTCCCATGAATAAATAATTTAAACTTAAATTTACGAAGTTGTTAAAAAAAAATTTTATCATACTGATTTTCACATTATATTTATTAATAAAACGTCTTTAGGTAGCTTTTTCTCAGCGAAGGATCGAACTCCTGATTCGTTGCGTAGCGGTGTTGTATATTTATTTACTTGCCCAAGGTGTCTCCTTGGTACTTATATTGGCAGCACCGTGCGCTCTCTCAGGGCTAGATTTTATTCGCATATGGGAATAAGTTGCCGAACAGGTAAAATTTTAAATAAAAAAGAAGCCTCTAGTATCCGGGAACATAGTATTAAATGTAAAACTGATGTCACTTTAGATAATTTTAAAATTCTCGGGTATAACTCTTGTTCCAACTCACTTAGAATTTTGGAATCTCTTTATATAAAAACATTGACCCCTTCTCTAAATGTTGATTCCTCAGCTGTCCCTTTAAATTTTTTATAATTCCCCCTTCCAATTTATAACTCTCCAACCACCCAACCCATAGTATGTTCCATGTGTTTTGTTTTAAAATTACTTGTGCCTCGGAACCAGCAATGAAGGGTTAGTAATGTTATTCCATTGTATTAATTTCAAATTTACTATATGTAATTTAAAAATAGCTTTTTAAATTTCTTGTAATTAATTTTATATGTAAATTTTAATAACTTTGAATTTAACCTTCTTTTAGTCTTTTTAAATTTTGTTTTTAAGAATTGGTCTTATAGAAACTGTTTTGTCTTGTTTTAATTGATTTTAATTTCATATTATTATTTAGCCTGAAGATGAGCATATTGCTCGAAACGTTGCATTAAAGAAGACTTTTCATGGCATTTACATTCCTCCTTGTCATTGGATTTCTCTTGATTATATATATATATATATATATATATACACACACAATTAATGGAACACTACAACAACATTATTGATGCACTTGAAAGTAATGTAAACTATGATGTAATATACTTTGCCAAAGCGTTCGACAAGTGTGACCATGGAATCATAATACATAAACTGAAATATATGGGAACAACAGGAAAAGTAGGGAAATGGATATATAATTTCCTTAGTGAGAGGCGGCAAGTCGTTACAGTACAAGGAGTATCTTCATCAGAATCACAGGTCCTCAGCTCAGCACCACAAGGAACAGTATTAGCTCCACTTCTCTTCATAATCATGCTAACTGACATAGATGAGGACATTACCAGAGACAGCACAGTAACATCCTTTGCGGATGACACAAAGATCAGCAGAAAAATGAGAAACCCAGAAGATATAGGATCTCTACAAACCGACATGAACAAAATCTGCAAGTGGACGGAAGACAACAATATGAAGTTTAACACTGAGAAATTTCAGCTGTTACGGTACGGAAAAAGAGAAGACCTAAAATCCATGGAATATTATACCCCAAATGGGCAGGAAATTCAGAGAAATTCTAGAGCAAAAGATTTAGGGTTTGTAATGACTGAGGATGCGAAATTTGGAACACAAAATAAGATAGCAGTAAACAGAGCAAAGAGAGTAACTGGGCAGATATTGAGAACCTTTAAACGAAGGGATAGGAATGTAATGATTCCTCTACTGAAAACCCTGATCACACCCAAACTGGAGTACTGCTCGGTCCTAACATCCAACATCCCCGTATAAAAAAGAGGACATTAGACAGCTGGAAGGGATTCAGAGAAGTTTCACAGCCAAGATCGAGGGGTGCAAAGAACTAAATTACTGGGAAAGATTACGCGAACTAAACCTATATTCACTGGAAAGGAGGAGAGAGAGATATACACCATTATTTACACTTGGAAAATAATGGAGAAACTAGTCCCTAATCTTACTCTGAACCCTGTAACTACCCAAACAACGGAGGAAAGTAGAAAAGGAAGACTGTGTCGTGTTCCCAAATTAAAAGCGAGACAGGGAACATCCTTAACCCTGAAAGAAAATAGTTTTGTTGTGATAGAACCAAAACTGTTTAATCAGCTGCCCAAAGACCTAAGGAACACGAACGGAGTGGCAGTGGACATCTTGAAAAGAAGATTAGACGCCTGGCTCAGAACAATCCCCGATGAGCCGGGTGTACCTGGCTGTGGGAGAGAGTACAAGAAACCAACTCACTACTTCACCAGGCCAACCTGAGAGGAGGGGCGACAAGCTTGACCTTCGCGAAATGAGGAATCATCGCGCGGAACCTTTGTAAGGAAGGTAAGGTATATATATATACATATATATTAGGGGTGCACCGGATATGAACTTTTCATATCCGGCCGGATATGGCCAATCTATCCGGCCGGATATATATTATTAGGTATTATTTTTACACTCATATTGCTATGCTTTGTTTTGCATTGGGGGCAAGCGCCCCCCCAAATATAAGATAAATAATAATTTAAGTATATTCAGATGTTTAATTGTTTTGTTCTCTTTCAGGTTCTTGTGTTGTATTAAACTATTAAATATTAATCATGACAAGTTTTGTGTGGTCACTGTATACAATAAATGATCCTAGCGATATCACTGCAAAGTGTAATATTTGCCAATAAATGTAATCAATCATTGTAATATTGCACAATTACCGTATACATAACTGCTAATCACTGGACAAATAATTATTTTATTTTTCTAATTAAACAAAAACCACAGTCATTTATATCTACCTTATTAAATATTGTTTGTTTGGGCTGAATGCCCAGACTGGTGACCCTAAACATTGCTTCTCATTTTTATTTATTTATTATAGTGAACCGACACGTAAACCACTATAAACTGGTGACCCCTAAGCATTCGTTTCAATTTTAATTCATAAATTATAGTAAGCCTACTTTGTAGGTCACTATATATATAAACCTTGGTTTGGCTTCCGCCCGAATTGTTCATTCTGATGAAGGTCAAACTTGTCATTCCACGTTAGAGCTACAGTTCAACGTGGAATCCGAACCACACCCCACCAGCAGCCCAGCATCCTAACCACTAGGCTACCCAGGGTACCTATTTATCTACGAACCCACTTTTATTGTGTGGAAAGATGAACAGCTGGGTTTTGCTGCGCGACGCCTGCCGTCACCGGGTCTCGATCCCGGGAACGATGAATTCGTAGTCAGCGACGTTAACCACTACACCAGACTGCGAATCATGTTTGGCCCCCATAACCTAAGCAATTTCTGCACACGCCCCTGCTCAGGAATGAATTGGCTAGAGGGGTTAGGTTAGGTTACCATCAATCTCTATATAGAATTAATTATTGAATATAAATATACTGTTTTCGGCAGATAATTTTAATAGCGTTCTCTTATCTGATTTATTAAAGCCTCAAATAATGACTGAATCAATATATAAAGAGTTGAAACAAGTGTCAATAGTTACTCGGAGATGCATGGTTGTGAAAAGTGAGATCACATCAAAGCTCGCCATAACGCATGAATTCAGATTTAATAAAGGTTATTTATAACAAAAGAAAAAGGATCTTTGATAGTGTATCCATTAGCAGTGATAAGAGAATGGAAACTAAAAACTTTGACAAATTATAATTAAATGTTTATAATGCAGTAGAATAGAACATTAGGGAATATTACGCTTATGAACTTTTGAAAGGCCATAGGGCCTACGTAATACCAGGGTTTTTTCTTCATTGTAAGAATCCGGTCTCCACCACACAAATCGATTGCTGTTATATGATGTATACCTGCGAGTATACTTTGGTTACCTTAGTTTTGTTCCCGCCCAAATTTTTTTCATTCTGACGAAGGTCAAGCTTGTTGATCCACCTTAGACCTACCGCTTAATGTGGAATCCAAACCACGACCCATCACGGATTGTCAGAAATTGCAAATTCCTTACTGGGACACTCACAACTACCCGATCAGCAGCCCAACGTCGTCTTAACCACCAGGCTAACCAGGGTACCCATTCATCTACCAATTTTTTTAATTGTATGGAAAAAGGAACAGCTAGGTTTTGTTGCGCGCCGACTGCCGTCACCGGAAATCGAACCCGGGGCCGATAGATTCGTAGTCACCACCGAGGCATATATATATATATATATATATATATATATATATACAGGGCGTCCCAAAAAAATGTATACACACTTTAAATACTTATAAAGGCAGTGTTTATTAAAATACATTTCATTTTCAAAATGTAATAGAATCTACAGACATTATTTAATTGTTTTGTCAACGCCTGTTTTCAAACTGACGTCCGTTCTGGTCCAGGCACTGCTGATAACGCGAAGCAATGGAATCGCAAACATCACGAAACATTTCGTTTGGTATTTGTGTGCATTCTCGTTCAATGGCTGCTCTCAATTCAGCGACTGTTGCAGGTTTTATAGCGTAGACTTTGTCTTTTAAGTATCCCCATAAAAAAAGTCTAGTGGTGTGAGGTCTGGTGAACGCGGAGGGTATTCTACGAAACCCCTTCGTCCAATCCACATCCACATCGTGCCAAGTACCACTCGCAATACTCCACTCTTCGGTCCGGATCATCATCTTCATTAATAGCATGGACTAATCTTGGAATGTAACTTTTCCATTGACAGCGCTTCAAAATGCGTTGGACAGACGATTCTGAAATTCCTACCTCACGACTCGCTTGCCGCACAGATTTTCTTGGACTTTGGTGATACGTTTCCAGTACTCTTTCTTGCTTTGTGGGGCTTGTCGATGTCCGTGGTCTTCCGGAACGCTTCTTGTGGACATTCTGAACAGTTCCATCGGCTTCAAACTTATCTCTAATTCGAGTGATGGTAAGTCGCGTTGGTGGATCAGTTTGAAACTCCCTCCTAAACTGTCTTTGCACTTCAACTGCGTTTTCACACTTCCAGTAGCATTTTAGAATGAATTTCCTTTGTTCAAAGCTTAGTCTGACTGCCATTATTAATTCTAATGGGTTTAACTTGGAAAGAAAGAAACATCAATTGAGCTATCAGCTGTTAAAGTGTGTATACATTTTTTTGGGACGCCCTGTATATATATAT
Source organism: Bathynomus jamesi (assembly GCA_023014485.1). Classification (NCBI taxonomy): domain Eukaryota; kingdom Metazoa; phylum Arthropoda; class Malacostraca; order Isopoda; family Cirolanidae; genus Bathynomus; species Bathynomus jamesi. The sequence continues at coordinate 42,873 of JAJOZX010015198.1, forward strand.
ATATATAATATATATATATATATACACACACACACACGAGGGTAATGCCTCCACTCAAATAAATTTTAAACAGGTTGAAGGATTTTATCGAAACAAAAGCAGATATGTACCTAAGAGTTTATTATTCAAAACGATACATTTACTTTTCTATAAAATCACCATCTACCTCCATACATTTACGCCAACGATAAATGAGTTTTTGAAATCCATCCCGGTAAAACTCGAAACTTTGACAACGAAACCAAAATTTCACAGCGGCCTTAACTTCTTCGTCAGACTCGTAGCGATTTCCACGGAGATGTTCTTTAAGTTTAGGAAAGAGGCGAAAATAGCATGGTGCTAAATCGGGGTTATATGGTAGATGCGGCAAGACAATGCGGCAATTGCAGCTCCTCAATTGCTTCTCGAGTTTGAACAGTGGTGTGAGGCCGTGCGTTGCCATGGTTACAATGACTGCGTTTTTGTGGGTACGAACCCTCCTGATCCGTTTTTTCAACTTCTTCAGAGTTTTAATATAAGGTGCGGAGTTGATTGCTGTCCCGCTTTCCGTAAAGTCCTCGAGAACAACACCATTGATATCCTAAAAAACAGTCATCACCACTTTTCCAGCCGATTTTTGAACTTTGAATTTTATTGGTTCCGATGAATTTTTGTGCCGATATTCCATGGACTGCCGTTTATTTTCAGGGTCATAATGGTGGACCCACGACTCGTCTCCTGTCACAATGCTGTACAGAAATTCATCTTCATTTTCGAAGAGCTGCAGATTTTCTTGACAAATGCGTAGTCTCTCAGTTTTCATCTCGGCAGTGAGCATGCGAGGCACTCATCTGGCGCAGACCTTTCGGTAATCGAGAATACAGATATTATGTCTCACTCGCTCTTTGGAGATATCGTGCAGTGCAGCAATTTCATTTTGTTTAATGCGACGATTTCCACGAACCAGTTCGTCAACGTAGTTCCGATGACTCTTCGGTTGTTGTTACAGGCCTTCCACTTTGCAGTTTGTATCGCAGATCTTCTTGCCCTGCTTCTCCTTCTTTACACTGCCTCGCCCAACGTCGAACGGTACTCACATCAACACACTGTTTGCCGTACACAGCTTGCATTCGCCGATGAATGTCTATGGGAGCAACACTTTCCGCGGTCAAAAATTCAATTACTGCACGCTGATTGAAACGAACGTCTTTACTCCTTTCCAATGTAATCGATACTGAACCAACGTGTGGAATGAGTGTAGGTTATATTAGGCTATAACGCAAAACCAGTTTTATCTGGTTACCTCTACACAATCTGGAATGGGATGGGGATATCAAGTTACAACACAAAACCGGTTTTAACTGGCTACCTCTACACAATTTTTTTTTAATAACCTTTATTAATAATAAAACAAATACAATTGTTTCAATTTACAATGACATGAATAATTTTGAAGCTCGACTATTTATTTTATTTAATTTGGCCCTTAAGCTTTAGGCTTTATTGAGCTCTTATTAAAAATGAACAGCTAGTTATTAATTAATAATAATAAATAAATAAATAAATAAGTAAAGTATTATTAATAGTTAAAACATGTATTAATCTTAAATTATATTATCACTACTGACATGACAAATACAAGGTCACCATTGAAGGCACTATACCAATACCATACAAAGAAACCAGTATTATACATGAGATAAGAACTGAACAATCCCAAGAAATGTGTTTTTAATACTAGATTACAGACAAGAAATTAATACTTAGTAAACAATAGTGATGGACATTAATCTTAGATTTTTGTTAGTATACCACTATTAATCGGGATTTCAACTTGGTTTTAAACAAATTTACATTCACAATATTTTTTATATCGGCATGCAAGTCATTCCATAGTTTCAATCCAATGAAAATGGGTAATTTTTGAGATGAAGACAATCTAAATTGAGGTATAACAAGCTTTGATCTATTTCTGGTCTGATACGAGTGAATTGCTTGATGAGTTACAAAATATCTATTTACCCATTGTAAGTTAATGATTTTGTTCTTACATTTGTAAATAAAAATAAAATGTGCCAGTTTGGTTATATCGTTGAGCTTTAGTAGGTTTAGCTCTTTAAATAATGCACTAGAGTGATCAAGGAAATCAGCATCACATAATAACCTTATTGCTCGTTTATGGATGACAAAGATACCATTTAATGCGTTGTTAGCGGAGTTTCCCCAAACAAGGATGCAGTACGTTATACTGTATAAGGAAGAACAAGAGTATGATAAAGAGTCAAACTTTTCTAGGGACTACATTTCTAAGTTTAAACATTATAGCAACGCTCCTTGAAATCTTTTTTGCGATATAATTTACATGATCACTCCATTGCAAATTCTTATCTAGCATTGCACCAAGAAATTTTGTTACAGTACACTCCTTTATAGCGATTTCATTAACATTAAGTTCAAGATATACATTTCTTTTATTAGTAAAAATCATTAAATTTGTTTTACTGGTATTTAGGAAGAGTTTATTGGTGGTCAATTATTTCATTACAATGATGAATTCTGAATTAAATATATTCTTAGCTAAATTAACATCTTTGCAGAATCCAGAATTTGCACAATCCAGAATTATTCAACTGGAGGCATTACTTTTCAGCCCACCCTCGTATATATATATATCAGAGGCGGATCTAGACTTTCCTTTCGGGGGGTGGGACACATATATTTATACAACAAATTTAACATACAACAAAAAGCTAATAATTTCGTGAAAACCGATCAATAACATTGTCAACGTTAATGCTAAGATATTGATGGCTGTGCATAAGGGTCAAACTATTCAATTGCTGTTCCACTAAATACGCAAATAAATTTATAAAGTACATATACGTACCTAACCTAACTTAAAACTGTGATTAAAAAGTAACTCATGAAAATACTTGCCTATTACATTTGGAACGATGCGCGCTTGGTGGGAACACCTTTTGCTGATGAGAGCCAAACCTTATTTCGATGTGCTCCAACATATGCCTAAAAATGATGTGTATATATAATTGGCTGTGATAATATGAAGTAACATCTGAATTAACAAGATGGCATATATGGCAGACTTATGTATTCTAGCATCTACATACAGAAAAAAGGCAGAAATTTCCAGGGGCGCGCCCCTGTCGGCCCCCCTGGATCCGTTCCTAATTCAGGGGGCGGATCGAGGGTCCGATAAATATGGATATGAATTATATACACACCAATATATAGGTATATGTGTATTGGTGTGTATATATATATATATATATATATATATATATATATATATATATACGGTATATATATACACACACACACACACACACACAAACACCAATAAAACATTTGAATATTGTAAATTAAAATTCTAAAGATCTCATACATTTTAAATGTTTAAAATTTGTTAAAATGTTGAACATTAAAGTTTAATAATGTTTTAATGTTTGGTGCCAAACTTTCAGTATTAAAAATTTAAGATAGAGTTTGATGTTTGGAGTTGATAAAGGTTATTTCATTGTTTTCGAAAACTTTTAAAGTTCTTTGTAAATAGTCCAGGTATATAAATGCGTGCGAGATGACGTTAGAAATCAGACTCTCTCCTCTTTTCCTATTAATAAGAAAGTATTAGATTTTACACGCACGTGTATGTATATACTATATATATATATATATATATATATATATATATACAAGATCAAATTTCCTTTTTACATAGAGTTTCAAATAACATATCTTTATCTTGTCAATATAACTTATTTTTTCTTAATACAACATACTTGAAGTTGTATTTAGGTTTCTTACCCTGTTGTCCCATCCAAGGATGAAAGTTGTTGTTTTCCTTTTTGTTTTGGGTAAGTATGGAGCCTTTGGACAACAAAGGTTAAGGTTCGTGTCATGTGATATAAACGTCACTGCTTCTGTGGTAATATGATAATTGTTTTACTAGGATTTTCGAGTTGCCGACTGCTGAACAAATGCTCCAAAGAGGAAATAATTGTTTCTGCTATTATGGAGACTATGCCTTCATCGAATTTACACCTGCACGTGGAAGGAAATCAAGGTAAGATTCAGCACAGCGAAAGTTTTTCCCCCTTCTGAACGAAAGGAAAGGGTATTATATATTTTGAAACCTTTCGACAAAATAATTGATTGACATATAGCAATACGACACCCATAAAAAGAAATCTACAAAGAACTTCAAAGAAGTAACACATACAGTAAGTTACGCATTTAAACATAAACAATATGCAGAGGTGGGTAGTAGTGAAGTAGATATACTTAAGTACTTGTATTTAAGTAGCTTTTTCGAGAATGTGCTTTCTAGAAAGTACATTTTTTGGATCACCTGAAGATCAGGGCCCCCAGCCTTCTTTAGTTAGCCTTATAAGGCTAACTAGCAAAAATATCACGACTCAACCGAACCAATCGTCAAGGGTGTATGAAAGCACTCAAAAAAGTATGTATAAAAAATATTTTGACCTACTAATTACATGGTATTACCGTTTTCATAAATGACGGATCTATTTTACATTTTTACTGTGAATAAAAATATCTTCGGAAGTGTTTTTGAGATTTGTTCCGTCTGTAAGTGAGCATTTGGTCTTGCTGAGGTCAATTCACATAGTTCATACGAGGTAGTGCTTGGATGATTGCCCTACAAAAATTAATTTAAAGAATGTTTCGTTTTGGCCTACATCATAATTAGTTCTCTTATATTACGAACTCTTCTCAGTTTTATATAAAGTAGTTTAATTGAGTTGAACAAATTAAATATAAAGTGATAAATACGCATTGGTTGGTTGTTTACGGGTTGGAGTCTGAATTAATATGGAGAGCTCCCTTCATTTAACCCATTTATGCCCTGTGTCCCGTATGTGGGACAGTCAGATTGTTAACATTTATAATGGACTTTAGAGGCAAAGATTAAAGTCGGTTCCGACATATATGGGTTAATTTTGGAAATGTGTGACGTGTTATTCTTAAATTTAACACTGTAAAATTTTTCAATATTCTTTCGTAAAATATATCCCCCTTTTTCAATAAATATAGATATGAATTATAAGTTCGGGCCTTTTCAGAAATTTGGACTGTTTCCTATTTTTTTTAAAATAAGATATTTAATGTAGAATTTACGCTGATTTTAAAAAAAATGTAAGTTTTTTTTTGGAGAAATGAGTGGTTCAAAAGTTATGTTTGTTATTGTAATTTTGTATTACCTTACAACCTTACAAAGGTTCCGCGTGATGATTTCTCATTTCGCGAAGGTCAAGCTTGTCGCCCCTCCTCTCGAGTTGGCCTGGTGAAGTAGTGAGTTGGATTCTTGCGCTCTCCACCTCACATAGCCAGGTACGCCCGGCTCATCGGGGATTGTTCTGAGCCAGGCGTCTAGTCTTCTTTTGAAGATTTCCACTGCAACTCCCTTCGTGTTTCTTAGGTCTTTGGGCAACTGATTAAACAGTTTTGGTCCTCTCACTACAAAACTATTTTCTTTCAGGGTTAAGGATGTTCCCTGTCTCGCCTTCAATTTGGGAATACGACACAGTCTACCGCTTCTACTTTCCATTGTTGTTTGGGGAGTTATGGGATTCAGAGTAAGATTAGGGACTAGTTTCTCCATTATTTTCCAAGTGTAAATAATGGTGTATCTCTCTCTTCTCCTTTCCAGTGAATATAGGTCTAGTTCTCGTAACCTTTCCCAGTAATTTAGTTCTTTGCACCCATTGATCTTGGCTGTGAAGCTTCTTTGGATCCCCTCCAGCTGTCTAATGTCTTCTTTTTTATATGGGGAAGTTAGGACCGAGCAGTATTCTAATTTGGGTATTATCAGGGTTTTCAGTAGAGGAATCATTACATTCCTATCCCTTCGTTTAAAAGTTCTCAATATCTGACCCGTTATTCTCTTTGCTCTGTTTACTGCTATCTTATTTTGTGTTTCAAATTTCGCATCATCTGTCATTACAACCCCTAAATCTTTTGCTCTGGAATTTCTCTGAATTTCCTGTCCATTTGGGGTATAATATTCCATGGACTTTAGGTCTTCTCTTTTTCCGTACCGTAATAGCTGAAATTTCTCGGTGTTAAACTTCATATTGTTGTCTTCAGTCCACTTGTAGATTTTGTTTATGTCGGTTTGTAGAGATCCTATGTCTTCTGGGTTTCTTATTTTTCTACTGATCTTTGTGTCATCCGCAAAGGATGTTACTGTGCTGTCTCTGTTAACGTCCTCATCTATGTCAGTTAGCATGATTATGAAGAGTAGTGGAGCTAATACTGTTCCTTGTGGTACTGAGCTGAGGACCTCTGATTCTGATGAAGATACTCCTTGTACTGTAACGACTTGCCTCCGCTCACTAAGGAAATTATTATCCATTTCCCTACTTTTCCTGTTATTCCCATATATTTCAGTTTATGTATTATGATTCCGTGGTCACACTTGTCGAACGCTTTAACAAAGTCTGTGTATAGTACATCATAGTTTTCATTACTTTCAAGTGAATCAATAATGTTGTTGTAGTGTTCCATTAATTGTGATAGGCATGATCTGCCCGATCGAAACCCGTGTTGGTTATCATTGAATTTTTTCTGAGTTTCCAAAAAGTCATAGATTTTCTGTCTAACTATTCTTTCAAATATTTTAGTGAGATGAGATGTAAGCGACACTGGCCTATAGTTTTTGGCCTGGGATCGATCTCCTCCTTTATATATTGGGACTATGTTCGCGCTCTTCAGGATGCCCGGTATTTCTCCCGTGTCTAATGATCGTCTCCATATCCAGTATAGGGGCTCAGCGATTGCATTCTTGCAGTTTTTGATCAGTGTGGCATTCCATTTATCGGGTCCTGCCGCTGTGTGTGTTTTTAGTTTCCCTATGGCTTGTGTAATATCATCCGTCGTAAAGTCGAAATCCGTTATACTTTCCCCTTGTGGTTCTTCTTCAAAGAACGCGTTTCTATCGCAAATCAATTTGTCAGTTTTTGGGATACTGAAAGATGATTCATACTGAGCTTTTAATATTTCAGATACTTCTGTTAGATCATCAGATAAATCACTGTTCTCATTTTTTCTCATTTTTTAGGTCAAAAACTATAACAATACAACTGAAAACTAATACAAGAGTTATTGTATTCTTTAGTAATATTGGCTTATGTCACTAAGTATTTGTGTGAATAGATTTCGACCGTTATTTTCCTGTCCGGTTAGGTTAATTGAATGCCCGGTTAGGTCAACTAAATGCCCGGTTAGGCAACTGTACGCCCTTGATGATTGGTTAGGTTAAGTCGTGATATTTTCGTTAGTTTTAAGGAAAATATCACAACTTAACCTAACCAATCGTCAAGGGCATACAGTTGACCTAACCGGGTGTTCAATTAACCTAACCGGGCATTATATCTCATACAAAATTACAATAACAAGCATAACTTTTGAACTGCTCATTTCTCCAAAAAACGACTTACATTCTTTAAATCAGCGTAAAGACCTACATAAAATGTCTTATTTAAAAAAAAATCGGAAACAGTCCAAATTTCGGAAAAGCTCCACAAGTTCTATTTTACATTTATTTTCAGTTTCATGTAAATCATTATGCAAAATTGTACATGTTAAATTTTTAAAACTGTTCAAGAATAAATCGCAGGCGAAACATATCACCTTGAATGCCTAAAAAATGGGGACAAAATGTGTTTAAAAAGTGTTTTAATTTTCAATTCTATTTTTACAATCTAATGTGCATATAGGCAGATAGACAGAGAGATGAGACAGGTTTATTCGTAGAGAGCCTTAGATGCAGGATAAATACAATGGCCAAAAGAGTGCAAACATCAATTTATTTTCATTCTTCTAAATATTTTAGGAAATCTTTTTCCATCTTCAGTAGTTCATACAATAATTAAGAAATTGAAACTGAACAGTAAATTAGCACATTTAAATATACGAGAGTTTAACATTTTTGGAAAAGTAGAAATAGAGTAAAACTTTAATGGACAACCTGATGTAACCGTAAGGGGATAAACAGCGTAAGGATAAATTTAGAAAAGTAATCGGCTAAAATCATTTAATTATGGGGAGTTAACGGATGACTGGCAATTATTTAAAATGGATTCAGACTTGTTAATATAAATCGACTTTAATAGTTTAAGATCACTTTTGTTTATCGCACGGTCAACAAGGGGAGAAGTTTTCGAATTGGTGAGGGTGATCCGTTGTTGGCAGCGTGATTTCTGATACTGAAATGAGCAGGCCGTGCGAGGTGACGTACAGTACGATAGCTCAAATTCAAATGTTTGTAAGTGTGCATTTTAAATTCACGACTGGAACCGTCGATAAAAGAAGCATTGCAGTCTGCACAAACAGTACATGTTTATATATTACACACGAAGACGGGTTCCAAATCATGGATTCCATATATGTACCTAAAAAAGTATCTACGCGTATCTCATTTTTCGAAAATAAATTTAAAGATTAGTTTGGGATAAAATCTCATTAAGAGAGTTTAAACAATTTATTGTTATTAAACAATAATAAAAATTAACTTGCGTAAAATAAATGACAATTTCCAGGAAACAAATGGATTTTTAAATCATAATAGGCCACGCTGGGTTTCCAGGCCTAAATTAATTAACACCAATAAATATTTTTTCAATTTTACGTTGACTGCGGCTTCAAAATTAGTCACACATACCTACACAGAATCACAATCAACATTCAACAGTTTCTTGGAGACGATAGGGCATGCATTCCCACGCTCTGACTGCACGCTTGGAACGAAATAGAGGGGCGGGGAAGGGGTCGCCTTGATATCCGCAACCGGCACTGAGCAAGCTTACCTTGAATAAACACCAAATTCCTGCAGGCTCTGAGCCTGTTGGGCGGAGGTAATAAAATTGCTTGGTACATAACAGGCATTCCCATATAGTTTTTTACATATTATTTAGCAATTACAGCATTCATGAAAACGCATAATAAATCAAAGTTCAAATATTATTCAAACACAACGCACACATTCCTTAAGTCCGCAAACGCAGTCCAATTATATCGCGTTAAACTCTAGCATGGTCCTGGGTACATTTTCTATATTTAGGGGCTAATCCAGATATATATCCAGGTACGATTGCAAAAATCCTCGCACCAACCACCACCTGGCAACACTCAACAGGTACCTCGTAGGTCTATTTCTGGCCCAGAGAGCTACTTATATGATAATAGGCTGAGTGTATCTTAGTGCTAATTGTATGGATAATAGAACTGCCTAATTATTTAATAACAATTTTATAACCTTTAATTATGATATATGGTTATTTTGGAATTTGAATGTCATTTTTATGTCACCTGACGCCATGCCTCATTCCTTTCAGTTGTTCATAACAAACCCGCTTACTGGTAACATATCTTCTGCTGCGCTGTCTTTAGATGCCCACACATGTACTGTATTATTTACTAGAATACTAGATGCACCTAATATACCTAAGTACGTATACAAATATAGTAGTGAGTTTCATTGAATGACACAATCCCCAATTTGCACAGTTGCAATTGTTCAAGGTGTGCCCCTCACTTATCGATATCCTGGCTACGCGCCTGCTGTCAGCTTCGCATGACTTAAGGCAGAATTAAAGGCCTCGAAAGACGGATGAATAGAAGATCCTTACGTATTCACAACATCTTTAGGTTCCACAAAGTACCATTTGAGGAAGGTGGAACAAGCAATATCCACGGTAGCCATTGTTATTAAAAAGTAAAATTTCATGTATCGCAAGTGTAAAACTTCAGCAAAACTGAACATGGCCACACATCAACAACAGCTGCGAATAACTAGCTGCTAAAAAAATATTGCGCAATAATCTACAGATCTACGGAAGCTAAGGCTAACAAAGACCCTAAGATCCACTCTAAGGTTAGCCCGACAGAAAGAAGAGAGGTGGTGGTTAAAAGAAGAGCATAAGGGGTTAAGTAAGTAGCAAAACCTATCATTCGTGGGTTAACATTCATTCAGAAAAAGAGAAAGACTCACCATCATCATCCGCCGGCCACTGCCGACAAGACGGAAAAATAGTCGAAGAGAAGAGGAAAGGGGTGAAAAATGAAAAGAAGTAAAATAAGAACGTTTACAAACCATGCAAACACAGTCTTAACTCAAACACTGTCATACCATGCAAACTACAGACATGCCAGTAAAGAGAGGATAAGAAAAGAAAAAAAAGTAGGAAGAGTATAACAAAAAGTGGTTAGTTTACGTTAAGAGCTACATCTAAGTTCGTGTTAGTGTTAGTCTAATATTTTTTTTTATGATGATGATTTCGCAGGTTTGAGGGGTGCTTGTACGTCATGTTCAGACAGTTGCTACTATTGGCGCGCGCATGTCTACAGTGGGCGGAGGCTATACAATACATTTTCACACACACACACACACACACACACACACACACACATTCAAAGGTTAAAAGATATGCCCAGTTTAAATATAACAATTTTTTATTTAAAGTACACACATAAATGAACATTCAATAATGAGTAAACAACTCTTTTGAAGCAATTTCTAAAAAAAGCTTTAAAAAGGTAACAAAAATCGAAATATGTACTTCGCTTATTCATTCCTCACGGAAACCAAACGGAACAATATCATAGGTACCAGACAACTGGTATCGTTTCTCGTTTCCTGCGAATGTCACGACATACCTACAGTATGTGCCTATAATCTCCCTCACGCCACCCATCATCTGTGGGCGAAAGTTATGAGTCTCAACAACCAAGTGCGGAGGCGCGATATCCTCATCACCAATATCACCTCCAGCATCTTCTAAACTCACTAGATCCTTGAGTGAGTTGAAGTTTATGATCTGACGGTTTGCATGGTTTAAAGTGATGCCCTTAGCCTTCATGATACAGTATATTTGAACTCATTCCCGACTTTCACAAGTACCCCGTAAGTGTTTGGTCCAGTGGAGACAAAAGAGTCAGCATATGCGTTATCCCCATACTCGTCCTTGATTTCTCAGTTAGTTCGCCAAGGAATACACCAATAGGAGGCATATATTCACCTTCTTTCTTCGTAAATATCACACTATCTGTATTCACGTCCAGAACCCTCCGACCCAAAGAAACCCAAAGAAAGCATTAAGCCCCAGAGGTTGATGCACCCGTATGCTATGCTATCGTAAAACTAGCCACAGGGATGTTTTTGACGCAGGATGTGTCCGTGGACAACTCGGTCCTATTGTACCGTATTATGTATTACCTACGTGTACAATTTCAAGGACAGCTTTATCGTCAGCGTTGGTATACTCCTGCACCTCATCGAAACTATGTGCAAGATGGACATTTCCCTTTTCGGTGTTCTGCGCAAACTTGCCCGAAAGGATGTTGAGACAGAGATTTGTACTAAAGCACTTCCCAGGGTTTTGTGCAATGTGATCTCGCTGAAGCTGTATCCCCTCACGGTCTTGGTAACGTTGTATATACGCTGTTTTTTCATCTTCGGATTCAACTCCAGTGGATAACCTGATGCCTCAACTTTATCTTTCAGGAAGGTGTTGATGAAGAGCATGAAAAGTTTTGGAATCTCCGCACCTCATATATCATTAGTATTTTGTAGGCGTGACGAACGGCCAGAGACACCTTGGTACTCGTGAAGACTCCCCGCACTTCACGCATAGGGGAAACCTGAGTTTGTGATCTATGATAACGGGTAAGATTGGCATCCACAAGTCGTGAGGGGGAAGTACGTCAACGAAAGAAAGTCCAAAATGGTACTCATCTAAATTGGCTGTGAACTCCTCGATGGTAGGCAGGGGGGTCCCACGAGATTTTCAGGGGCACCTATAGGATAAGGGTTTTCTTCGTGACATTGGGGTATAAGAAACAGAATTGACAGAATTGAATCTTCACCCATCTGTAGGTGGAAAGTATAGTTTGAAGGGGTTTGTACGATCTCCAAACAAGCTCTCACCGCAGTTGAAAGGGTCCGCTACCATTGTGTTATATGATGACTTATCTCCTCACGATACTGTTCACTTGTCTCCATCCAAGCATCATACTCTTGTTCCCATAATACCTTGAGTGAACTGGGAGCTTATAAGCTGGTCGCGAGTATGGGTCCACGCAAAACTATAAATTAGACAATAAAATATAAAATTCAAAGGATTGAAATTGAACAAAATCAAACGATACTTGAATTGATTTTTAGTTGAATTAGGTTTAAATAATTATATAAAAAGAAGGAGTGAAACTCATGTGTTTTATTGAAGAATAAATTTAAGATAAATAAAGAAACGATAACAAATTTTGCAATAACAGTTTGCAACTAAACTGAGTTGAAAAAGATCTAATTTGGCTTTTATAAATATATATTTGATGATACATAATAATACATTGATTTACTCCATTAAACTTTATTTAAAAAAAAATGTTCCACAGAGGCAGGAATACTGCCGAAGCTCACTAAATTTGGTTAATTGCCTTAGGCAAAATATCTAAGGGCTTCTAGCTCTGTTGAGGGTCAAAGTTAAAGAGTGGGTTCGACCTCTTCAGTCAAGGGTAAACGAGAGGAACGATTTAATTCATAATACAAGAAGTAAATAAGTCTAAATTTTGGGGAATTGCAGTTGAAGGTTAAATTTCCTTTTTAGTTGGAGATCTAAAGTATTCTTGTCGTTTGGCGTAATTTAAACAGAGCAAAATTTTGAAAGATTGTGTAAATTAAAAAAAAAGAAAAAGATAATTTTGCAGAGTATAATAATGTCGAGGTTGTACACAAATACATTACAATTTCAAACATCAACTATTTAACGCGTTATGTACTCACTGGTCGAATGTTTAACATGTTTTACGATTACGTAAATTTATATATCTAATCTTGATTACAATTATCATAGTTATAATTATTGTTTCATTACGATTATGTATGGTTACATATATATATATATATATATATATATATAAAATAAAAGATAACGGTCAAGAAAGGACATGAGTAGTGTGATCTCAAAAATGCCGAGTGGGGAAGGTAAAGGGAGGTAGGGTGAGGGGAAAGATGGTAAGAGGGGAAAGAGAGGGAAAAGGGGATCTCATGAAGGTTGGTGAAGCCTAATAAGAGAGATAAGGGGTTAATAAGAAGTAATATAGATGACAAAGGGGATTGATAAGAAGGTTGATAAGAAGGAGTATAAGGTGATAAAAGGTAGATAAGGGGTTGGTAACCTAACCTAACGTAAATAAAAACAAAAATGAAACAAAAATGCCGAGTGGAGAGTGAGCAAAAATTCTGAGTGGAGGTAGGGGTAGGGGTGAGCAAAAATGCCAAGTTGGTTGGGAAGGGAATCTCATGAAGGTTGATGAGGTTTTCAGTTTCCCCCAAAAGAGGCTGGTTGAACTTAAAGAATATAAAGGTAACATAAAGAGTAGAAAAATAGAAAATTGAATATAATACACAGAAACCTAACTAAATATATTTATATATTTATATCAGGTCAATTGTAAGTATACATTTATAGGATCTACAGATCTACAGAAGCTAAGGCTAACAAATACCCTAAGATCCACTCTAAGGTTAGCCCGAGAGAAAAGAAGAGGAGGGGGTTAAAAGAGTAGAATAAGGGGTTAAGTAAGTAGCAAAACCTATCATTCGTGGGTAAACATTCATCGGAAAAAGAGAAAGATAGACTCCATCATCATCCGGGCCACTGCCAACAAGTCGGAAAAATAGTCGAAGAGAATAGGAGAGGGGTGAAAGATGAAAAGAAGTAAATAAGAACGCTTACAAACCATGCAAACAGTCGTAACTCACTGTCATACCATGCAAACTACAGACATGCAAGTAAATAGTGTTACAGACATGCAAGTAAGGAGAGAATTTAAAAAAAAAAAGTAGGTACAGTATAACAAAAAGTGGGTTAGTTTACTCTACGAGCTACATCTACGTTCGTGTTAGTCTAATTTTTTTTTAAATTTTATTGCTGGCATCACACACTGGCATATCACAAGCTGGCATAATCGTCAACAGACTCATCCTCGATCACCACCCTAGACCTCCTGTTACTAATTTTTTTTATTTTAAACAACGTTAATATTTTAAAATGCCTATCTAAACGGTTCTTAAACATAACGCTAATAGAGTTAACGACTAACTCGGGAAGATTACTCCCTTTATCATTACTTTAAACGTAAAGAAGTTTTTAGCGATATTAGTAATGAAACGTCTGCCACGCAACTTAAATCCGTTATTACGAGTATTGCTATTATCGAAAGTGAGCAGTTTGTCAAAAATTTACGTTATCAATGTTATTAACGATTTTGAAAACTTCAATAAGCTCCCCCCTTAATATCCTAGTTTCGAGTGAATGCAAGTCTAAAACTCTTTAATTCTATAGTCATAAGGTTTGTTGCGCAACGACGGAATTAGTTTCGTGGCACGACGCTGAACCCTTCTAACCTATCAATATCCTCACGCAAATACGGGCACCAAAAACTGAACAGCACATTCTAAATGAGGCCTGACTAGGGACTTGTAAAGGGGCAATATAATATCCTTCGATTTAAATTCGAAATTACGCGCTATGAAGCCTAACATTCTACTAGCTTTTGCGCAAGACCCAGGCACTGGTTCCTAACTTTTAAATCCTTAGATACGCATACGCTAAATCTACTTCCTCGTCAACGCTCGCTAACTTTCTATCATCCATCGTGTACATGTAATTATTGTTACGAGAACCATATGCAAACTTTACATTTGTCTACGTTAAATTGCATCTGTCACTTATCCGTCCACTCCATAATCCTATTTACATCGTCTGGAGCCTATTTCTATCGTCCTCGTTAACAACCTCAACGCCTATTTAGTATCGTCCGCGAATTTTGACACGTTACTAGTCAATCCTACATCTATGTCGTTAATATAAATTACGAATAGCAATGGGCCTAACACTGAACCCTGTGGGACCACCGCTACCTACATCCAACCACCCCGATTCACTACCATTAACAACGACCCTCTGTCTCCTAGCACGAAGCCATTCTTCAACCAGTTAGCTACCTGACCGCATATACCCGTGCGCTTTAACCTTCGCAATTAATCTTCTATGCGGAACTGTATCGAACGCTTTTAAAATTTAAATAACGTCAGTCGCTTATGTCTATCGTAATGCGCACTATTTCGTATAAAATTCAACAAATTAGTTAAACAAGATCTATGACGTCGAAACCCATGCTGACTACCATAAATCAAATCTCAACTTTCTAAGTGATCGATGATACAATCCCTAACTACGGATCCAAAAGTTTACCGACAATTGACGTTAAGCTAATGGGCCTATAATTGCTAGCTACTGTGCGGTCGCCTTTTTTTAAAATAGGCGTGACGTTAGCTAATTTGAAGTCTTCAGGAATAATCCCCGTTTCGAGTGACTGATTATCTTCGTTAAGGAGCCTACGATAACGTCTTTCAAATCTTTCAAATGTCTGGGATAAAAAGCGTCAGGGCCTGGAGCGTTGCTAACTTTCAGCCTATCGATCTAATGCGCAATCTCACCCTCATAAACAGTTATTTCATCCAAAATAGTCTCGCTACTAAATGGAACGATATCGTCCACGTCGGGGACATTATTTACGTCTTCTACGGTAAACATTGTCGCAAAAAAGTTATTGAAAAGACCCGCCATCGCCAGAGCATCAGAAGCCAAAGCGCCGTTAACATCCACTAGGGGGCTTATGTTATCTTTTATCGGCTTACGATTATTGACGTATTCAAAAAATTTTGGGATTATGTTTACTATCCGCAGCTATAAGTATCTCTAAATTACGCATAGCATTCCTAACGATCTTTAACTGACGTCGAAACTCGATATATCTATTAAAGTTAACTGCCGTGCCATTGCGCTTATTAAGTCTATACGCTCTGTTACGCTCGTATGAACTCGCCAGGTACTTGTAGGTTATCTCCCACCACCAATTTTGACAGAATATTTTCGTTAAAACTAACGAAAATATCACGACTAACCTAACCAATTATCAAGGGCGTACAGTGATCTATTATAATTATAACATTGTTTGTTTCGGAATAGTATTTACTAATAGATCAACTGTACGCCCTTGATAATTGGTTAGGTTAGTGATATTTTCGTTAGTGTTAACGAAAATATTCTGTCAAAATTGGTGGAGGAGATAAACCTACAAGTACCCTCGCCTATTTCCCTAGTCCACCACTGGGCCTACCATGATTTCTAGCGCGCTTGGGCCTACGAGGAATAAATTCCTTCCAATATTCATAAAACTTTCTTTAAACGCCTCCCAATCAAATTTGTGGTCATTACCCATAAATAAATTATCCCAGTCCACTACTCTCTCCTATCCGCAAAACTATCAAAATTAGCCCTACGAAAATCAAGGACTTCTATTACGTTACTATCCTTAGTGTTTTCTATCAGTAACTTAAACCTAAGAATTTGATGATCACTACATCCTAAACTCTCGCCTACTTCTAAACCTTCGACTATATTTTCCCCGTTCGTCATCACCAAATCTAAAATATTGTCACCGCGCGTTGGTTCGGTAACCATCTGTCGTAAAAAATTATCTTCCATGAACTCAATCAATCTCAAACCCTCCTCATTACCAGTAAAAGTCTCATAATTAACATTAGGGCAGTTAAAGTCTCCGACAATTATACTATTCCGATTGTCAATAAAGTTACCAAGAAGTGAGTAAAATCTAGTATCGGTATCGAAGGGTTGAACGGGCGGTCTATAAACAACAACAAAATTAAAACTAATACTACGCGCCCTAACTTCAACGCATCATTAATTGCTGCCGGAAAATCTATCTTAACCTCGATAACCCTAAGGGAATTACGAATGGACAGCAAAACGCCGCCACCAATCCTATGTAACCTATCATTAGTAAAGAGTTTAAAACCCGGTATATCAAGTTTCTCCAACAAGTCCCGAGTCACGGTATTTAACCACGTTTCAGTGATAGCAACTATATCGTAGTTGCCGGAATAAATTATCGCCTTAAATTCGTTTAATTTATTTCTAATACTACGCGCGTTACAATAAAAGACGTTTAAATTAATTTTACCAAGGGCCGGCGTTTTGAACTATTTTTCACATCGGGCCGCGTTTCCCGGACCCACATCGTTTAAAGGCGGCTTCGACCTATACAGTTTTCCTACGTTTTCGTCAATTAACCTACCTAGCCTAGCATTACCTATTTCATTAAAGTGCACCCCATCTTTTATAAAAAGGCAAAGATCACTGAATTCTGACCACAGCTTTACGAAGGGTACATTTTCCTCAGCACAAATCTCTTCTAATTTAGTATTAAAAAATATCGTTTTAGACGTAATCCTAAGACCCAAACCGTGCCTGGGGGTAATACCTAGAACTAAAGACCTATCTGACCTCGCCTTTAGAGACCTAATTAACCCCTATATCTCTCCAAAAGGTCAGGCACTCTCGTATCGGGCCTATACGAGTCGTTGCCTCCTACCATCGTCACCAACATCGAGTGACGGTAGGCAACGTCAATCCTCTTCACTTCGTCTCTAACTCTGTCAACCCTGGCGCCTGGGAGACAGACCCTCCTCCTCTTGGTTTATGCCGTTCAACGAACTCTGTGTCCATATTGCGCACTAAAGAGTCCCCAATTAAAATAGTTTCCCCCTCATTCACGTCCCTTTCCAAATGGACGAAAGGGTTCGAAACCTCGATAGGGATGGGGGGATTCCTATCACCTAACGTACGCGGCCTAGCTCCACCCTTAACTTCTCTAAATCCCTCCCCATCTACTAATCTCGGGCCAACCTTAACCCCTTCCTCAACTCTATCTAACCTTCCGATAAGCTACCTAAACTAGAAACTAGGTTACGCACCTCACCCTTCAAATTACTAACGTCTTCAACGTTAATATTGGTTGGACTTTCGTCAACCGTAGCCCCACCCCTGCCCTCATCAAGCGTTGCAAGTCTTTCCGTTACCTCACGTACACTGCGTTTTATGTCAACTATTTCCTCCCTTAACTCGCAAAAGAAAAACTGATCTCTCGGTAATCGCCATAGGACCGATTATAATCTTTAAAATCCAAATACCACCGGTTTACCCCACACCTAACACACTACGCTTTCTGCGACGGCATCGCGCAGTTAAAATTAGTTTATAACCGTCACAAGTTTAAGTTAAATTAAGCCGGCACGCTATGAAAACTTCTAAATCTCTAAAAACCACTAATATTCAATTACTTAACTATAACAAAGTGAATATAAACAAGTATATAAAATTCAAAACTTTCCAAAAGTAAAATTATTACCAATATGCAAAAGTAGAAGCAATATCAGAAAGCTCAGGAAATGCGTCCGTTCAGTACAGAGTCTGGCTGACGAGAGAATGAAGAAAAACCTAACTATATATATATATATAAGGTCAATTGTAATATATTTATCGGATATTAAAACAGTAGAAAAATGACCCTACCCAACCCCATACCAATATTACAACGCTGGTATCAAACACCTCGTGTATATACAGTATATATATATATATATACATTACAAGGAAACAAGGAAATAAGGTTTTATATATGTTAACCACTCCGTCTATGGCCTTGGGTGGTTCGAAGTCGACGGGGTTCTGGTTGGGAGGCAGCAACGGATATTTCTCGCGATAGTTTTTCTTCTAATATTCTAATTTTTCTCTCACTATAGAGTCGACAGACTGTTAATTCTTCTCGTTCTATGCCATTGGGTGGTTTCGGAGGATTCCGTGAAAACTTACTAAATTCTCTGAAGATTCCCTGATGCTTCTTATAAAGTATCGGGAAATTATTTTCTCTATTGACTGAGTTCTCGGATGAGAGTACAGCTCGAAGGAAAAGATAAAAAAAACTTTATTTTACTGTAATTTACTTCTAAAAATGTACAGGTAGTGCTCTGAATTTACAGGGGTAGAGGTTCGACCTCTTTCGACCATGGCTCAGGCCGGAATCTAAAAATTAAGGAGGCAAGGGGCCTCTGCCCCCTCCTCGCTGAGAGGCTGCTAACAAGGGAGTGTCTCTTAATTTACAGATACAATATCATATAAGTATAAATGTTGGGGGGAGTGTAGTTGAAGGTTAAGTTCCCTCCTTTAAGCACATGATCAGATTTTTGAAAGATTCCAAATAAAAAAAAATAAAAAATCTTATTTTCACCGAGTATGTACATTTCTAAAGGGCGACATAATTTCGGAGTAGTACATTGTGTACAATTTAAGTACACCACTGAGTACGTTGTAATTTTGGTTTATTACAATTATGATTATAATTACCAATTCACATTCGCTTATTATCGTTAATTATCGTTATTAAAACATTAATTATTTTATATTAAATTATTGTCGTTACTTAAAGTACATTAATTACATTATAAATTATTATCATTAATTACAGTTTCATTAAAATATGATACAGCAATTACATTATTAAGTACATTAGTCACTTATAATTCTTAGTGTTTTTATATTTATATATGGTTATTAGTACAACACAAAGTACATGGGCACATACGGTATATATTTATATATAACATGACACACATGATATTTTATAAATTTGGATCAGAGGGAGAGGAGGTTTTGCGCTTTCAGATATTCAATTTATGCTGTGATCATCGAATTGCGTACACTTGCATAAGCATTTTCGAGTTCATTGCAAGAGGTGAAATAATTAAACTAAAAAATAAAAAAGTAATACATGCGAACGTATTTGCATGACTTTGAACGAACAGGTACGGATGCATAAGGTTTTGTGCACATTTCATAGACTGACACGAGTAAAATGAATATTTAATAAAATTGATATAGGATAATGGTCAAGATAAGATATGGACGTATGGGTGAATATGGTCGAATAATAGTTATATTGCATCATACCAGACAGGCCATAACATAAATAATAACTTATAGAGAGTGAAGTTTTTTATTATTAAAGAATTTCCATACATTGTATACTAGAGATATGATGAAGGGAAATTAATGACGGGAAAATGTGAAGGGAATTAAGTTTCTTTATTACGTCATAGTTATTCAAATTATGTCATACGTACAGTGTAAGTCATTATTGGGAGGATTTAAAAGAAACGAATTAGAGATAAAGAGTGGGTATTAAGGACTAAGAAGTACAACTACGGGTTCCAATCCTGCTATATGCAATGATGTGTATGCATCTAATAAACTTTCGGGACGAGGGTTAGATGCAAGACAACCATAATTAATTATAATGAATTCTCTAACAAATGAAAAATGGAAATATGGATACGACTAAACCATAGAAATGGTGGGTCGCATGGTTGCGACACTGAAAAAAAATAGAAAGCAAAAAATCGAAATTCTATCCAAACTCGCTCAGGTGATTTTGGTTTCTCATATAAAAATGAATATTGATTATTTATTGTTCATTTTTACAGTGCTCTCCCCTCTAAAATGATATTAATACAATAATATAATACAATTAATACAATACAATTGAGAAACTAACATCCTAACGAATTCAAATTAGATGACGAATTTTTCTTTACAATACAAATTTTATACAGAACAAGTGAGTTCGGGTGGTTGATTTACAATGCACAGTAGTCAAATCTTTAACATGACACTTGCTTAGAGAGCTATTATAAAATGTAAAAAAAAATCAAAGATTAATACTTTAATTTTATGCAAACAGAATAAAAGGATCAATACGTTAATTTAGACAAACAATGATATTGTGAAAATTTACAAATATTTAGTTATGATCGTATAGTTAATAAACTATTTTTTTTGTGACTAGTGTAGGTAAAAATCGAATTATGCAACGGATGATGTATAGACCTGTGGTCTAGTGTGTATTTGTGTGTACTAGGTACAGAGTGTAGTGGTTGGTGATATGTCCAAATGGGTGAAAATGTAATCAGTATCCGCAGATTTTTGTACTATTTTTGTATGTAATGTTTGTGGAGAAATGTGCATACATGCGTGTAGTGTGTAGGGATTCGGAAAGTTTTTGAATTAATAAGTTTAAAAATAATGTATAATAACTTGAAAATGGGAGTACGATTATAAAATCCTTTAAGTTTAAGTGAATTATTATTCAATTACAGGTAGTATTAATAATGATGTATGCATATGAGTTTTAATGTGAAAGTGACTTTAGGTACGGAAGAAAAATGAATTCGAATATGTGTCACAAGTAATAAAATTCAGTTAGGATTATAGATTTTACTTAATTAAATCAGTTACACGTATATTAAGGTAATAAAGAAAACGCATTTAGAGGATCTTGCAAGTAATGAAAGTAAATCTCACGGTATTAAAATTGAATTTCGACACACAATTAAATTCGACTATTAAAATTCATTAGCCATATAGTAGTGTGTCAAATTGACTATAATTTTCGTTTGATACCTTACAAATGGTACAATAACAATTTAAGGACAATTACTCACGATTAATTGAACAAAGAAAATTAAAAATACAAATTAAAAATAGAAATTAATTATGCATTTTAATGAGCTAAACATATAATATTCTTAAAAATAAAAAACACAACTTAAATTTAGGGTATGTGCGGTCATGCGGGTAAATTTCACGAACGTACAGAGCAGGATAAATTAGGTACATGATCGATTAATTATTACACAACTATTATCATCACATATACATTAAAATAATTATCAAAATCATTATAAACAATTGTAAATCTGTTTTTGTTACACAAGAAAATATATAATTTCACCTATATATTTATATACGCAATTACTGGATGCAAAAAGGAGACAAATCGGTCAATTTCCTTCTTACAAAAAACAAAAAGAAGGTTGAACTAAAGACAAACCGGTCAATTCAGGTTGAATTTAATTTTCTTTTACAACAACAAAAAAAAGTTGAATTCAATTGACTGCATTGAAATGACTTGGGACTTGAAACAGACTTGAAACTAACTTCAAAACTGGCTTCAAATAAAATAAACACTTCAAAACTGACAAACTTCGAAACTACTCGAATCTGACTACAACTGTCTTGAAACTGACTACAACTGTCTTGAAACTGACTACAACTGTCTTGAAACTGACTACAACTGTCTTGAAACTGACTACAACTGTCTTGAAACTGACTACAACTGTCTTGAAACTGACTACAACTGTCTTGAAACTGACTACAACTGTCTTGAAACTGACTACAACTGTCTTGAAACTGACTACAACTGTCTTGAAACTGACTACAACTGTCTTGAAACTGACTACAACTGTCTTGAAACTGACTACAACTGTCTTGAAACTGACTACAACTGTCTTGAAACTGACTACAACTGTCTTGAAACTGACTACAACTGTCTTGAAACTGACTACAACTGTCTTGAAACTGACTACAACTGTCTTGAAACTGACTACAACTGTCTTGAAACTGACTACAACTGTCTTGAAACTGACTACAACTGTCTTGAAACTGACTACAACTGTCTTGAAACTGACTACAACTGTCTTGAAACTGACTACAACTGTCTTGAAACTGACTACAACTGTCTTGAAACTGACTACAACTGTCTTGAAACTGACTACAACTGTCTTGAAACTGACTACAACTGTCTTGAAACTGACTACAACTGTCTTGAAACTGACTACAACTGTCTTGAAACCGACTACAACTGTCTTGAAACCGACTACAACTGTCTTGAACCGACTACAACTGTCTTGAAACCGACTACACAACTGTCTTGAAACCGACTACAACTGTCTTGAAACCGACTACAACTGTCTTGAAACCGACTACAACTGTCTTGAAACCGACTACAACTGTCTTGAAACCGACTACAACTGTCTTGAAACCGACTACAACTGTCTTGAAACCGACTACAACTGTCTTGAAACCGACTACAACTGTCTGAAACCGACTACAACTGTCTTGAAACCGACTGATGACTGACTTCAACTGCTATCAAATATTTCTATAAATCTCTGGGGCGGTTGTCCCTCTGGATGCAACCTACTGACTTGAACTGACTGAAAACTGACAGAAGCTGAAATTGACTGCACTCGAACTGCTATCAAGTGTCTCTATAAACTCTCTTAATTTGCAAGTCAGTTCAATTCAATAATTTGAAAAAATTGTAAAAAAAAAAAAAAAAGTGTAAACAACATTTCACTAGAATGTACGCGAAGGTACAGTAATATTATGTTTGGTACATAAAATAAAATTATTCTATACTAACTATAATTGTGAAAATAACTTTTGTGACATTTAACTTTTGTGACATTTAACTTTTGTGACATTTAACTTTTGTGACATTTAACTTTTGTGACATTTAACTTTTGTGACATTTAACTTTTGTGACATTTAACTTTTGTGACATTTAACTTTTGTGACATTTAACTTTTGTGACATTTAACTTTTGTGACATTTAACTTTTGTGACATTTAACTTTTGTGACATTTAACTTTTGTGACATTTAACTTTTGTGACATTTAACTTTTGTGAAAACCAACTTCTGTGAAAATTACTGTTTCAATAAAAAATGTATCACTGGTGTCTGAAATGTTCACTGTTTCTTGTTAATTCTGATTTAATACTCTTTATTAACTGTTAATTAATAATACTGATTTTTCAAATGTTTACAAATTACTTAAAAAAAAACAAAAAAACTGTACTTAACAAAATTTCTATGGCGAAATCCTGAGAGACGTGTCCTGAAGACGTGTCTTGCTGGCTACTTGTTCTTGGATGAAGAATGGGCATCGCCAGTTGTTCTATTTCCAGGGTCTGGAAGACTGGAAGAATCCTCATGCAGGGGTCGCTAGTTTTGTTATCCTGGGGCAGGGGTCGCTAGTTTTTTATCCTGGGGCAGGGTCGCCAGACTGTTAACCCCTCCGTCTATGGCCTTGGGTGGTTCGAGTCGACGGGGATTCTGGTTGGGAGGCAGCAACGGATATTTCTCGCGATAGTTTTCTTCTATAATATTCTAATTTTTCTCTCACTATAGAGTCGACAGACTGTTAATTCTTCTCGTTCTATGCCATTGGGTGGTTTCGGAGGATTCGGTGAAAACTTACTAAATTATCTGAAGAGTCCCTGATGCTTCTTATAACGTATCGGGAAATTATTTTTCTCTATTGACCGAGTTCTCGGACGAGAGCACAGCTTGAAGGAAAAGATGAATTTTTTTTTTCTTTTACTATAATTTACTTCTAAAAATGTACAGGTAGTGCTCTAAATTTACAGGGGTAGAGGTTCGACCTCTTTCGACCATGGCTCAGGCCGGAATCTAAAAATTAAGGAGGCAAGGGGCCTCTGCCCCCTCCTCGCTGAGAGGCTGCTAACAAGGGAGTGTCTCTTAATTTACAGATACAAGTATCATATAAGTCTAAATGTTGGGGGAGTGCAGTTGAAGGTTAAGTCCCCCCTTTAAACACATGATCAGATTTTTGAAAGATTCCAAATAAAAATTTAAAAAAAATAAATAAAAAATAATCGTATTTTTGCCGAGTATGTACATTTCTAAAGGGCGACATAATTTCGGAGTAGTACAGTGTGTACAATTTAAGTACATCACTGAATACGTTGTAATTTTAGTTTATTACAATTATGATTATAATTACCAATTCACATTCGCTTATTATCGTTAATTATCGTTATTAAAATACATTAATTACTTTATATTAAATTATTATCATTACTTAAAGTACGTTAATTACATTATAAATTATTATCATTAATTACAGTTTCATTAAAATACAGTACATCAATTACACTATTAAGTACATTAGTCACTTACAATTCTTAGTTTTTTTATATTTATATATGGTTATTAGTACAACCCAAAGTACATGGGCACATACATATACTTATATATAACATGACACATGGTATTTTATAAATTTGGATCAGGAGAGGAAGTTTTACGTTTTCAGATGTTCAATTTACGCTGTGATCATCGAATTGCGTACACTTGCATAAGCATTTTCGAGTTCATTGCAAGAGGTGAAATAATTAATAAAAAAATAAAATAATGCATGCGAACGTATTTGCACGACTTTGAATGTGCACAAAACTTTATGCATCCGTACCTGTTCGTTCATAGACTGACACGAGTAAAATGAATATTAATAAAATTGATATAGGATAATGGTCAAGATAAGATATGGACGTATGGGTGAATATGGTCGAATAATAGTTATATTGCATCATACCAGACAGGCCATAACATATAAATAATAACTTAGAGAAAATAAAGTTTTTATGATGAAGGGAAATTAATGACGGGAAATGTGAAGGGAATTAAGTTACTTTATTACGTCATAGTTATTCAAATTATGTCATACGTACAGTGTAAGTCATTATTGGGAGGATTTAAAAGAAACGAATTTGAGATAAAGGGTGGGTATTAAGGACTAAGAAGTACAACTACGGGTTCCAATGCTGCTATATGCAATGTGTATGCATAATCTAATAAAATTTCAGAACGAGGGTTAGATGCAAGACAACCATAATTAATAATAAATTCTCTAACAAATGAAAAATGGAAATATGGATACGACTAAACCATAGAAATGGTGGGTCGCATGGTATATATATATCCTAGCCTAATCTAAAGGCCTAAAGGGTCTGTTGAATATAAAAATAACTCGCTGCGTCCCACCCTGGACCTAACCTATCTTAAACACAAAATCCTCTAACTTTATATATTGTAAATTCTTTTATACTCTATAACACACACACACACACACAACGTGCGATTACGGTCAACAGTTGAGAGACTGATGCTTAGAGAAATTAAGTATTTCCTTTTCGTTTATTTTCACTATACGACCTTGATTCTGGAAGATCTGTTTCACTTCACTTTTATTATAAAAATAATAATTTAATAAATTTTAAATAAAGTCTATTTATAACAGTATATACTTACGCACACACGTATATATAAAGAGTGAGTTTACCTCGGGGGTCATTATACAGTGTAATAAGTACTTGTTCCCTCCTTGACAGGGTAGCAGGAAATAATAACTAATGTAAAGGTTAATAATACGTATATACCAGGCATGGGGACGAGGCCTGGCCTTTTTAGGGAGGCCTCACGAGGCCTTAAGATTGTTAGGCTGAAGGTATTTGCATCCACAGGTGTGATATTCGGATGCAAATAACGAATGCGGTATTTGCACCTCTGGGTGCAAATACTCCCTTCGAAATCTTTTACGAATAAGCTCCTCCATGCTTTGGGAAGGCTCAACAATCTAGCCTAGCCTAGGCCTAAAGCTCTTCCAAAGGTAACCTACCGTAGCCTCACATTAGCCTGTATCTCTTCTTTTTTGAAATCCATAAGGAAAAGCAAGAGTCTACTCAAAATTAATAAACAAAGACATAGTTCACGTCACTTACCTAATAAAAGGGAATTATTAAGCATTAAGCACGTTCATCTATCACACACGGCCACACCACAACACCGACACGCTGTGTGTTTACAATTGCCGAGTCACACAGACAGATACAGTGGCCAGAACAAGATTTCCTGGGCACCATACATTAGCCCAATAATTTTTATTTTCTCATTCATGCAGTTCCTATTTACATTTAATATAGCTGCAATATTTCAAGTATTTATAACATGGAAAGTTATGATATGAAGATGATCTAGTAACATTTCAAAATTGCAT
>JAJOZX010015199.1:0-42466 GCA_023014485.1 Bathynomus jamesi
TTTAAAGGTACATTTAAGATTATGAAGAAAATTCGGTTTAAAACAGAAAAAAGCACCTTTCAGAAAATTTGAAATTTTGAATATGGTGTTCCTTAAAAAAAAACAATAATCTATTAAGTTATCTTTTTAAATAAAATTTTTGAAGATTTTCTACTTCATTTGACAATAATTTGTACAAAACAATAAAATAAAGATATTTCTGGCGAAAAATTAGAAAATCGTTTAAAAATTATTGAAAAGGATCCAACCATCTCCGACTTTATTTTTGGACGGGATTTGAATACATCTTGTGAAAATAGTCGAAATAAAAAGGATTTAAAAAAAAAAGTTTTTATACTATTCAATTATGATATAAATCAAAGTGTCAATTGTAGGCCTTTTTACAATACTTTAAGATTACATTTAAGCTTATTTAGAAAATTCGGTTTAAAACAAAGAGTAAAATCAACATTCGGAAAAGTCGAAATTTTGAATATCGTTTTTCTTAAAAAAAAATATAATATATTAAGTTTGATTTTTTATTAAAATTTTTTGAAGATATACTACTTCATTTGACATTATTTTGTAAAAAACAATAATCTAGAGGTGTTTCTTTCCAAAAATTAGAAAATCGTTTGAAATTTATTGAAAGAGATCCAACCTTCTCAGATATTATTTTGCACGTGATTTGAATACTTCTTGTTAAAATAGTCGAAAGGAATAGAATTTCTTAAATAGAGTTTCTAAACTATTCAATTATGATATAAATTAACGAGTAAATTCTAAAGATTTTTACAATATTTTAAGGGTACATTTACAATTAATAGAAATTTCGTTATAAAACATAGAGAAAAGCAACTTTCGAAAAAGCCGAAATTTTTAATAGCGTTTTTATTAAATGGAAAACTATGATCTACTAACTTATGTTTTCAATAAAATTTTCTAAAGGTTTTCTACTTCAATTTACATTGTTTTTTTACAGAATAAAATAAAGGTGTTTCTTGAAAAAATTAGAAAATCGCTACAAAATTATTGAAAGAGACCCAACCATCTCTTACTTTAATTTTGGACGGGATTTCAATATTTCTTGTTAGAATAGTGGAAATGAATGGAATTTTTAAATAAATTTTCTCTACTATTGAAATATGAAATAAATTAATGAGAAAATTTTAAACCATTTTACAACATTTGAAGGGTACATCTAAGATTATGAAGAAAATTCGGTTTAAAACAGAAAAAAGCACCTTTCACAAAATTTGAAATTTTGAATATGGTGTTCCTTAAATGAAAAACAATAATCTATAAAGTTATCTTTTTGAGTAAAATTTTTGAAGATTTTCTACTTCATTTGACAATAATTTGTACAAAACAATAAAATAAAGATATTTCTGGCGAAAAATTAGAAAATCGTTAAAAAATTATTGAAAAGGTTCCAACCATCTACTACTTTATTTTTGGACGGGATTTGAATACATCTTGTGAAAATAGTCGAAATGAATGGATTTTTAAAAAAAGTTTTTATACAATTGAATTATGATATAAATCAAAGAGTCAATTGTAGGCCTTTTTACAATACTTTAAGGTTACATTTAAGCTTATTTAGAAAATTCGGTTTAAAACAAAGAGTAAAAAAACATTCGGAAAAGTCGAAATTTTGAATATCGTTTTTCTTAAATGAAAAAATATAATATATTAAGTTTGATTTTTTATTAAATTTTTTTGAAGATTTACTACTTCATTTGACAATATTTTGTAAAAAACAATAATCTTGAGGTGTTTCTGTCCAAAAATTAGAAAATCGTTTGAAATTTATTGAAAGAGATCCAACCTTCTCAGACATTATTTTTAGACGTGATTTGAATACTTCTTGTTAAAATAGTCGAAAGGAATGGAATTTCTTAAATAGAGTTTCTAAACTATTCAATTATGATATAAATTAAAGAGTGAATTCTAAAGATTTTTACAATATTTTAACGGTACATTTACACTTAATAGAAATTTCGTTATAAATCATAGAGAAAAGCAACTTTCGAAAAAGTCGAAGTTTTGAATAGCGTTTTTATTAAATGAAAAACTATAATCTATTAACTTATGTTTTCAATAAAATTTTCTGAATGTTTTCTAATTCAATTTACATTTTTTTACAGAATAAAATAAAGGTGTTTCTTGCAAAAATTAGAAAATCGTTACAAAATTATTGAAAGAGACCCCAACCACCTCTTACTTTAATTTTGGACGGGATTTCAATATTTCTTGTTAAAATAGTCGAAATAAATGGATTTTAAAAATAATTTTTCTCTAGTATTGAATTATGATATAAATTAGAGAAAATTCTAAACCATTTTACAATATTTTAAAGGTACATTTAAGATTATGAAGAAAATTCGGTTTAAAACAGAAAAAAGCACCTTTCAGAAAATTTGAAATTTTGAATATGGTGTTCCTTAAAAAAAAACAATAATCTATTAAGTTATCTTTTTAAATAAAATTTTTGAAGATTTTCTACTTCATTTGACAATAATTTGTACAAAACAATAAAATAAAGATATTTCTGGCGAAAAATTAGAAAATCGTTTAAAAATTATTGAAAAGGATCCAACCATCTCCGACTTTATTTTTGGACGGGATTTGAATACATCTTGTGAAAATAGTCGAAATAAAAAGGATTAAAAAAAAAGTTTTTATACTATTCAATTATGATAAATCAAAGTGTCAATTGTAGGCCTTTTTACAATACTTTAAGATTACATTTAAGCTTATTTAGAAAATTCGGTTTAAAACAAAGAGTAAAATCAACATTCGGAAAAGTCGAAATTTTGAATATCGTTTTTCTTAAAAAAAAATATAATATATTAAGTTTGATTTTTTATTAAAATTTTTTGAAGATATACTACTTCATTTGACATTATTTTGTAAAAAACAATAATCTAGAGGTGTTTCTTTCCAAAAATTAGAAAATCGTTTGAAATTTATTGAAAGAGATCCAACCTTCTCAGACATTATTTTTGCACGTGATTTGAATACTTCTTGTTAAAATAGTCGAAAGGAATAGAATTTCTTAAATAGAGTTTCTAAACTATTCAATTATGATATAAATTAACGAGTAAATTCTAAAGATTTTTACAATATTTTAAGGGTACATTTACAATTAATAGAAATTTCGTTATAAAACATAGAGAAAAGCAACTTTCGAAAAAGCCGAAATTTTTAATAGCGTTTTTATTAAATGGAAAACTATGATCTACTAACTTATGTTTTCAATAAAATTTTCTAAAGGTTTTCTACTTCAATTTACATTGTTTTTTTACAGAATAAAATAAAGGTGTTTCTTGAAAAAATTAGAAAATCGCTACAAAATTATTGAAAGAGACCCAACCATCTCTTACTTTAATTTTGGACGGGATTTCAATATTTCTTGTTAGAATAGTGGAAATGAATGGAATTTTTAAATAAATTTTCTCTACTATTGAAATATGAAATAAATTAATGAGAAAATTTTAAACCATTTTACAACATTTGAAGGGTACATCTAAGATTATGAAGAAAATTCGGTTTAAAACAGAAAAAAGCACCTTTCACAAAATTTGAAATTTTGAATATGGTGTTCCTTAAATGAAAAACAATAATCTATAAAGTTATCTTTTTGAGTAAAATTTTTGAAGATTTTCTACTTCATTTGACAATAATTTGTGCAAAACAATAAAATAAAGATATTTCTGGCGAAAAATTAGAAAATCGTTAAAAAATTATTGAAAAGGTTCCAACCATCTACTACTTTATTTTTGGACGGGATTTGAATACATCTTGTGAAAATAGTCGAAATGAATGGATTTTTAAAAAAAAGTTTTTATACAATTGAATTATGATATAAATCAAAGACTCAATTGTAGGCCTTTTTACAATACTTTAAGGTTACATTTAAGCTTATTTAGAAAATTCGGTTTAAAACAAAGAGTAAAAAAACATTCGGAAAAGTCGAAATTTTGAATATCGTTTTTCTTAAATGAAAAAATAATATATTAAGTTTGATTTTTTATTAAATTTTTTGAAGATTTACTACTTCATTTGACAATATTTTGTAAAAAACAATAATCTAGAGGTGTTTCTGTCCAAAAATTAGAAAATCGTTTGAAATTTATTGAAAGAGATCCAACCTTCTCAGACATTATTTTTGGACGTGATTTGAATACTTCTTGTTAAAATAGTCGAAAGGAATGGAATTTCTTAAATAGAGTTTCTAAACTATTCAATTATGATATAAATTAAAGAGTGAATTCTAAAGATTTTTACAATATTTTAACGGTACATTTACACTTAATAGAAATTTCGTTATAAATCATAGAGAAAAGCAACTTTCGAAAAAGTCGAAGTTTTGAATAGCGTTTTTATTAAATGAAAAACTATGATCTATTAACTTATGTTTTCAATAAAATTTTCTGAAGGTTTTCTAATTCAATTTACATTATTTTTTACAGAATAAAATAAAGGTGTTTCTTGCAAAAATTAGAAATCGTTAAAAAATTATTGAAAGAGACCCCAACCACCTCTTACTTTAATTTTGGACGGGATTTCAATATTTCTTGTTAAAATAGTCGAAATAAATGGATTTTTAAAAATAATTTTTCTCTAGTATTGAATTATGATATAAATTAAAGAGAAAATTCTAAACCATTTTACAATATTTTAAAGGTACATTTAAGATTATGAAGAAAATTCGGTTTAAAACAGAAAAAAGCACCTTTCAGAAAATTTGAAATTTTGAATATGGTGTTCCTTAAAAAAAACAATAATTTACTGTTCGTATATATCATTTCATGAATTTCATTCACTTTTACAATATTTTAGGGCTACATTTAAGATTGTCTAAAAATTGGATCTTAAAACATGCAAAAAATCGACTTTTTCCATTAATTTTTTGCCTTACTATGATCGACATTTCAATGAAATTTTACGTCGATTTTTGAATTACTTTGGCATTATATAGTTGAAAACAGTAAGATAAAGCAGTTTTTTATCAACAGTTTCTTATTCGAATGAAAAATATTGAAAAGATAAGTTCATGTTTTATCATAAGAAAAATGCACAAAAAGTGCTCAAAACACGGAGAAAATCAGTTTTTGGTACAAAATTTTCATTTCATTAGATTCGAATTTTGGTGAAATTTTTGGACGATTTTTGTCTAGTTTTCGATATATATTGTACAAAACCATAAACTAAAGCATATTATAGCCAAAAATTATTAATTCAGGTTAAATATTTTGAAAAAAATTCAACCGTATACATACTAATTTATAGTCAAATTTTCATTTTTAAATCTAAAAATATTCTAAATGATACCATTTTTAAGCTACAATTTGCATAGTATTTACTGTTCGTAGATATCATTTCATGAATTTCATTCACTTTTACAATATTTTAGGTCTACATTAAAGATTGTCTAAAAATTGGATCTTAAAACATGGAAAAAATCGACTTTTTCCATTAATTTTTTCCCTTACTATGATCGACATTTCAATGAAATTTTACGTCGATTTTTGAATTACTTTGGCATTATATAGTTGAAAACAGTAAGATAAAGCAGTTTTTTATCAACAGTTTCTTATTCGATTGAAAAATAATGAAAAAGATAAGTTTATGTTTTATTATAAAAAAAATGCACAAAAAGTGTTCAAAACACGGAGAAAATCAGTTTTTGGTACAAAATTTTCATTTCATTAGAATCCAATTTTAGTGAAATGTTTAGACGATTTTTGTCTAGTTTTTGATATATATTGTACAAAACCATAAACTAAAGCATATTATACCCAAAAATTACAATTCCAATTAAATATTTTGAAAAAAATTCAACCGTATGCATCCTTATTTATAGTAAAATTTTCATTTTTAAATCTAAAAATAGGCTAAATGATACGATTTTTAAGCTACAATTTGCGTAGTATTTACTTTTGGTATATATCATTTCATGATTTTCATTCACTTTTACAATATTTTAGGGATACATTTAAGATTGTCTAAAAATTGGATCTTAAAACATGCAAAAAATCGACTTTTTCCATTAATTTTTTGCCTTACTATGATCGACATTTGAATGAAATTTTATGTCGATTTTTGAATTACTTTGGCATTATATAGTTGAAAACAGTAAGATAAAGCAGTTTTTTATCAATAGTTTCTTATTCGAATGAAAAATATTGAAAAAGATAAGTTCATGTTTTATCATAAGAAAAATGCACAAAAAGTGCTCAAAACACGGAGAAAATCACTTTTTGGTACAAAATTTTCATTTCATTAGAATCCAATTTTAGTGAAATGTTTAGACGATTTTTGTCTAGTTTTTCATATATATTGTACAAAACCATAAACTAAAGCATATTATATCCAAAAATTACTAATTCCAATTAAATATTTTGAAAAAAATTCAACCGTATGCATCCTAATTTATAGTAAAATTTTCATTTTTAAATCTAAAAATAGGCTAAATGATACGATTTTTAAGCTACAATTTGCGTAGTATTTACTTTTGGTATATATCATTTCATGATTTTCATTCACTTTTACAATATTTTAGGGATACATTTAAGATTGTCTAAAAATTGGATCTTAAAACATGCAAAAAATCGACTTTTTCCATTAATTTTTTGCCTTACTATGATCGACATTTGAATGAAATTTTATGTCGATTTTTGAATTACTTTGGCATTATATAGTTGAAAACAGTAAGATAAAGCAGTTTTTTATCAATAGTTTCTTATTCGAATGAAAAATATTGAAAAAGATAAGTTCATGTTTTATCATAAGAAAAATGCACAAAAAGTGCTCAAAACACGGAGAAAATCAGTTTCTGGTACAAAATTTTCATTTCATTAGAATCGAATTTTAGTGAATTTTTGGACGATTTTTGTCTAGTTTTCGATATATATTGTACAAAACCATAACTAAAGCATACTATAGCCAAAAATTACTAATTCCAGTTAAATATTTTGAAAAAAATTCAACCGTATAGATCCTAATTTATAGTCAAATTTTCATTTTTAAATCTAAAAATAGGCTAAATGATGTGATTTTTAATCTACAATTTGCATAGTATTTACTGTTCGTATATATCATTTCATGAATTTCATTCACTTTTACAATATTTTAGGTCTATATTTGAATGTGCCCGCTGGTTTATTTTGGAATAGCCGGCCTAAATGAAATCTTAACTGGCAATATAAAAATTACTAGAAATGAATTTTTACATGCGAGCAGAGCGCTCACATACATGTTTAAAACATGTCTGAAACCATTGCTTTGCTCCGCCAATTTCTGTGTCGCTTAAAGCGACGATTCTATTTCAACGGATATAATGAATCGAGTTGGCTGATTGGGTGTTTCGTGAAAATACAACCAATCAGAAGGCATTTTAGAAACGACTCGCTAGGCTTTCTGTGTCTTTTCGAATTTTTATTGATTTTATAAAGATGAGTGGGCGGATCGATATTTAGTTCCGCGTTTGACCTGTCCGCGTGACCTTGTGTGTGGATGCGAACATGAAATGTGTCTATTTTTTAGTCGTTTATTACGTAATTTGACGTTTTCACATTTAGTATTAAAAGTTTAGCATCATGTCGACCGTTCACCGTTCGTGTCATCTTGTGTGTGGATGCGAATTTGAAATTTGTCTATTTTTAAGTCGTTTTTTACGTAATTTGACGTTTTCACATTTAGTATTAAAAGTTTAGCATTATTTCGACCGGCAGCGTGTCCGATTTGAAGTTTCAAGTGGTAAAAGTTCAGCCTCTGATATTAGTGGCTAGATCGCAAAATATTTTTTTTAAAAATTACATTATTTAATTTTATTTTTATTGACAGGGCTTCATAATGGCGACACGAACCAGTGATAAGACTATAAGGACGTATAATTTTCAAAGTGAATGGGAAGATATTACTTTTTCTCAAACATAAATTCTAAATGTATATGCTTAATATGCCAATCTACTCTAGCTGTTGCCAAAAAATATAATGTTGAAAGGCATTTTAAAGCTAATCATAATCATTATAAAACAAGATACCCAGTTAATAGTGAACTACGCAGGGCAAAAATAAGAGAATTGAAATCCCAACTTACCAGCCAACAATTGGTTTTTACAAAGAAAATTGAGAAATCAAAGGCAGCTACCATTGCATCTTTCCGAGTGTGTCACAGTTTAACGAAGCACATGAAACCTTTTGATGATGGTGCATTTGTAAAAGAAGCATTTTGGATGCAGCAGACTCGTTGTTTGATCAGTTTAAAAACAAATCTGAAATAATCTCCGCTATTAAAGACATGCAACTTTCCAGACCCACTGTTACACGACGAACAGAAGAGATGGGTAAAGATTTAAAAATGCAGTTAAAGAGAGACATAGATGAGTGTATTTCCTTTTCGCTTCAATTCGATGAATCAACAGATGCTACTGATACTGCGCAATTATGTATTTTCATAAGAATGGTATTTAAAAACATGACTGCTAAGGAGGAGTTGCTCAATATCATACCATTGAAGGGGAAGACTCGGGGACAAGACATCTTCAAAGTATTTAAAGAGTTTACTATTGAGAATAAAATCCCCATTGAAAAACTTGTAGCCATTACCACGGATGGAGCTCCGTCAATGATTGGTTGCAATTTAGGGTTCGTTAGTCTTTGTAAGAATGACAGAGATTTTCCAAACTTCCTTAATTTTCATTGCATAATTCACCAAGAGGCACTCTGTAGTAAAAGCTTGAACATGGAAGACGTTATGGATATTGCATATAAAATTGTAAATTCTATCCGTGCTAAAAGTTTACAAAGACGTCTCTTTAAGAATCAATTAGAAGAAAGCAATTCTGAACATACAGATCTTTTATTGCACACTAATGTAAGATGGCTCAGCAGGGGCTTATTTTTACAACGATTTAGCGATTTACTGACTGAAATCAAAGAGTTTCTGGCTGTAAGAGGTGATAATTATAATCAGTTGGAAAATAAAGTTTGGTTACTTGATTTAGCTTTCTTAACTGATATTACTGCTAAATTGAGAGACCTCAATGTTGAACTCCAAGGCAAAGATAAAAACATTGCTCAAATGATTAGTGCTATAAATGCTTTCCAGCATTCTCTAAAACTCTATTTGTCACAACTGCAACGTTCGGAACTGAAACACTTCCCTAATATGTTGACAGAGCTACTTAACCAAGAAAATAATTTTGAGAATTTTAACAAAGACCGTTATGCAAAAGAGATAGGGAATCTCATTCAACAATTTGAGCAACGTTTCATAGACTTTGAAAAATTAAAACCTATTGTGGAATTTATGTGGTTTCCATTTGAAGAAAAAGTTGATATTGAGGAAATCGCAACAAAAATATCAGCATTATTTAAATTGGATATAGCTAACCTAGAACGAGAAGTTTTATTCCTTCAAAATGATCTGGAAATTAAAACAAGGGCCTTCAGTACCAATTTTTGGAGCTTATTTGCTGAAGAAAAATATCCTCTGCTGAGAAAATGTGCTATGTACTTGACCTCAATTTTTGCCTGCACATACCTTTGTGAATCAGCATTTTCCAAGATGAAGATGCTTAAATCAAAGTACCGGACTGTTTTGACAGATGAGCACCTTGATGACTGTTTAAGACTAACAGTTACCAATTACACGCCAAATTTCAAAGCCCTTGCTGAATTAAAGCAGTGTAAGCCATCAACTAGCAATTAAATGTGAGTATTATCTTCTATCACTTGTATTTATTTTTAGTTCATAAATTAGGGGAAAATTTTGGTGTTTGTGCCCGCCAAAGATAATAGTTAGCAAATTTTGCCCTAAGGTCTCCGAAGTCTGAGCACCCCTGATCTATACGGTTGAATTTTTTTCAAAATATTTAAGTGGAATTAGTAATTTTTGGCTATAATATGCTTTAGTTTATGGTTTTGTACAATATATATCGAAAACTAGACAAAAATCGTCCAAACATTTCACAAAAATTCGATTGTAATGAAATGAAGATTTGTACCAAAAAGTGATTTTCTCCGTGTTTTGAGCACTTTTTGTGCATTTTTCTTATGATAAAACATGAACTTATCTTTTTCAATATTTTTCATTCGAATAAGAAACTGTTGATAAAAAACTGCTTTATCTTACTGTTTTCAACTATATAATGCCAAAGTAATTCAAAAATCGACGTAAAATTTCATTGAAATGTCGATCATAGTAAGGCAAAAATTAATGGAAAAAGTCGATTTTTTCAATGTTTTAAGATCCAATTTTTAGACAATCTTAAATGTAGCCCTAAAATATTGTAAAAGTGAATGAAATTCATGAAATGATATATACGAACAGTAAATACTATATAAATTGTACCTTAAAAATCACATCATTTAGCCTATTTTTAGATTTAAAATGAAAATTTGACTATAAATTAGGATGTATACGGTTGAATTTTTTCAAAATATTTAATTGGAATTAGTAATTTTTGGGTATAATATGCTTTAGTTTATGGTTTTGTACAATATATATCAAAAACTAGACAAAAATCGTCTAAACATTTCACTAAAATTCGATTCTAATGAAATGAAAATTTTGTACCAAAAACTGATTTTCTCCGTGTTTGAACACTTTTTGTGCATTTTTTTTATGATAAAACATAAACTTATCTTTTTCATTATTTTTCAATCGAATAAGAAACTGTTGATAAAAAACTGCTTTATCTTACTGTTTTCAACTATATAATGTAAAAGTGAATGAAATTCATGAAATGATATATACGAACAGTAAATACTATGCAAATTGTACCTTAAAAATCACATCATTTTGCCTATTTTTAGATTTAAAAATGAAAATTTGACTATAAATTAGGATGTATACGGTTGAATTTTTTTCAAAATATTTAATTGGAATTAGTAATTTTTGGGTATAATATGCTTTAGTTTATGGTTTGTACAATATATATCAAAAACTAGACAAAAATCGTCTAAACATTTCACTAAAATTCGATTCTAATGAAATGAAAATTTTGTACCAAAAACTGATTTTCTCCGTGTTTTGAACACTTTTGTGCATTTTTTTTTATGATAAAACATAAACTTATCTTTTTCATTATTTTTCAATCGAATAAGAAACTGCTGATAAAAAACTGCTTTATCTTACTGTTTTCAACTATATAATGCCAAAGTAATTCAAAAATCGACATAAAATTTCATTCAAATGTCGATCATAGTAAGGCAAAAAATTAATGGAAAAAGTCGATTTTTGCATGTTTTAAGATCCAATTTTTAGACAATCTTAAATGTAGCCCTAAAATATTGTAAAAGTGAATGAAATTCATGAAATGATTGATATATACGAACAGTAAATAGTATGCAAATTGTACCTTAAAAATCACATCATTTAGCCTATTTTTAGATTTAAAAATGAAAATTTGACTATAAATTAGGATGTATACGGTTGAATTTTTTTCAAAATATTTAATTGGAATTAGTAATTTTTAGGTATAATATGCTTTACTTTATGGTTTTGTACAATATATATCAAAAACTAGACAAAAATCGTCTAAACATTTCACTAAAATTCGATTCTAATGAAATGAAATTTGTACCAAAAACTGATTTTCTCCGTGTTTTGAACACTTTTTGTGCATTTTTTTTATGATAAAACATAAACTTATCTTTTCATTATTTCAATCGAATAAGAAACTGTTGATAAAAAACTGCTTTATCTTACTGTTTTCAACTATATAATGCCAAAGTAATTCAAAAATCGACGTAAAATTTCATTGAAATGTCGATCATAGTAAGGCAAAAAATTAATGGAAAAAGTCGATTTTTTGCATGTTTTAAGATCCAATTTTTAGACAATCTTAAATGTAGCCCTAAAATATTGTAAAAGTGAATGAAATTCATGAAATGATATATACGAACAGTAAATACTATGCAATTGTAGCTTAAAAATCACATCATTTAGCCTATTTTTAGATTTAAAAATGAAAATTTGACTATAAATTAGGATCAATACGGTTGAATTTTTTTCAAAATATTTAATTGGAATTAGTAATTTTTGGCTATAATATGCTTTAGTTTATGGTTTTGTACAATATATATCGAAAACTAGACAAAAATCGTCCAAACATTTCACAAAAATTCGATTGTAATGAAATGAAGATTTTGTACCAAAAAGTGATTTTCTCCGTGTTTGAGCACTTTTTGTGCATTTTTCTTATGATAAAACATGAACTTATCTTTTTCAATATTTTTCATTCGAATAAGAAACTGTTGATAAAAAACTGCTTTATCTTACTGTTTTCAACTATATAATGCCAAAGTAATTCAAAAATCGACGTAAAATTTCATTGAAATGTCGATCATAGTAAGGCAAAAAATTAATGGAAAAAGTCGATTTTTCAATGTTTTAAGATCCAATTTTTAGACAATCTTAAATGTAGCCCTAAAATATTGTAAAAGTGAATGAAATTCATGAAATGATATATACGAACAGTAAATACTATGTAATTGTACCTTAAAAATCACATCATTTAGCCTATTTTTAGATTTAAAATGAAAATTTGACTATAAATTAGGATGTATACGGTTGAATTTTTTTCAAAATATTTAATTGGAATTAGTAATTTTTGGGTATAATATGCTTTAGTTTATGGTTTTGTACAATATATATCAAAAACTAGACAAAAATCGTCTAAACATTTCACTAAAATTCGATTCTAATGAAATGAAAATTTTGTACCAAAAACTGATTTTCTCCGTGTTTTGAACACTTTTTGTGCATTTTTTTTATGATAAAACATAAACTTATCTTTTTCATTATTTTTCAATCGAATAAGAAACTGTTGATAAAAAACTGCTTTATCTTACTGTTTTCAACTATATAATGTAAAAGTGAATGAAATTCATGAAATGATATATACGAACAGTAAATACTATGCAAATTGTACCTTAAAAATCACATCATTTTGCCTATTTTTAGATTAAAAATGAAAATTTGACTATAAATTAGGATGTATACGGTTGAATTTTTTTCAAAATATTTAATTGGAATTAGTAATTTTTGGTATAATATGCTTTAGTTTATGGTTTTGTACAATATATATCAAAACTAGACAAAAATCGTCTAAACATTTCACTAAAATTCGATTCTAATGAAATGAAAATTTTGTACCAAAAACTGATTTTCTCCGTGTTTGAACACTTTTTGTGCATTTTTTTTTATGATAAACATAAACTTATCTTTTTCATTATTTTTCAATCGAATAAGAAACTGCTGATAAAAAACTGCTTTATCTTACTGTTTTCAACTATATAATGCCAAAGTAATTCAAAAATCGACATAAAATTTCATTCAAATGTCGATCATAGTAAGGCAAAAAATTAATGGAAAAAGTCGATTTTTTGCATGTTTTAAGATCCAATTTTTAGACAATCTTAAATGTAGCCCTAAAATATTGTAAAAGTGAATGAAATTCATGAAATGATTGATATATACGAACAGTAAATAGTATGCAAATTGTACCTTAAAAATCACATCATTTAGCCTATTTTTAGATTTAAAAATGAAAATTTGACTATAAATTAGGATGTATACGGTTGAATTTTTTTCAAAATATTTAATTGGAATTAGTAATTTTTAGGTATAATATGCTTTACTTTATGGTTTTGTACAATATATCAAAAACTAGACAAAATCGTCTAAACATTTCACTAAATTCGATTCTAATGAAATGAAAATTTTGTACCAAAAACTGATTTTCTCCGTGTTTTGAACACTTTTTGTGCATTTTTTTTATGATAAAACATAAACTTATCTTTTTCATTATTTTTCAATCGAATAAGAAACTGTTGATAAAAAACTGCTTTATCTTACTGTTTTCAACTATATAATGCCAAAGTAATTCAAAATCGACGTAAAATTTCATTGAAATGTCGATCATAGTAAGGCAAAAAATTAATGGAAAAAGTCGATTTTTTGCATGTTTTAAGATCCAATTTTTAGACAATCTTAAATGTAGCCCTAAAATATTGTAAAAGTGAATGAAATTCATGAAATGATATATACGAACAGTAAATACTATGCAAATTGTAGCTTAAAAATCACATCATTTAGCCTATTTTAGATTTAAAAATGAAAATTTGACTATAAATTAGGATCAATACGGTTGAATTTTTTTCAAAATATTTAATTGGAATTAGTAATTTTTGGCTATAATATGCTTTAGTTTATGGTTTTGTACAATATATATCGAAAACTAGACAAAAATCGTCCAAACATTTCACAAAAATTCGATTGTAATGAAATGAAGATTTTGTACCAAAAAGTGATTTTCTCCGTGTTTTGAGCACTTTTTGTGCATTTTTCTTATGATAAAACATGAACTTATCTTTTTCAATATTTTTCATTCGAATAAGAAACTATTGATAAAAAACTGCTTTATCTTACTGTTTTCAACTATATAATGCCAAAGTAATTCAAAAATCGACATAAAATTTCATTGAAATGTCGATCATAGTAGGCAAAAAATTAATGGAAAAAGTCGATTTTTTGCATGTTTTAAGATCCAATTTTTAGACAATCTTAAATGTAGCCCTAAAATATTGTAAAAGTGAATGAAATTCATGAAATGATATATACGAAGAGTAAATACTATGCAAATTGTAGCTTAAAAATCACATCATTTAGCCTATTTTTAGATTTAAAAATGAAAATTTGAAAGAGACCCCAACCACCTCTTACTTTAATTTTGGACGGGATTTCAATATTTCTTGTTAAAATAGTCGAAATAAATGGATTTTTAAAAATAATTTTTCTCTAGTATTGAATTATGATATAAATTAAAGAGAAAATTCTAAACCATTTTACAATATTTTAAAGGTACATTTAAGATTATGAAGAAAATTCGGTTTAAAACAGAAAAAAGCACCTTTCAGAAAATTTGAAATTTTGAATATGGTGTTCCTTAAAAAAAAACAATAATCTATTAAGTTATCTTTTTAAATAAAATTTTTGAAGATTTTCTACTTCATTTGACAATAATTTGTACAAAACAATAAAATAAAGATATTTCTGGCGAAAAATTAGAAAATCGTTTAAAAATTATTGAAAAGGATCCAACCATCTCCGACTTTATTTTTGGACGGGATTTGAATACATCTTGTGAAAATAGTCGAAATAAAAAGGATTTAAAAAAAAAAGTTTTTATACTATTCAATTATGATATAAATCAAAGTGTCAATTGTAGGCCTTTTTACAATACTTTAAGATTACATTTAAGCTTATTTAGAAAATTCGGTTTAAAACAAAGAGTAAAATCAACATTCGGAAAAGTCGAAATTTTGAATATCGTTTTTCTTAAAAAAAAAATATAATATATTAAGTTTGATTTTTTATTAAAATTTTTTGAAGATATACTACTTCATTTGACATTATTTTGTAAAAAACAATAATCTAGAGGTGTTTCTTTCCAAAAATTAGAAAATCGTTTGAAATTTATTGAAAGAGATCCAACCTTCTCAGACATTATTTTTGCACGTGATTTGAATACTTCTTGTTAAAATAGTCGAAAGGAATAGAATTTCTTAAATAGAGTTTCTAAACTATTCAATTATGATATAAATTAACGAGTAAATTCTAAAGATTTTTACAATATTTTAAGGGTACATTTACAATTAATA
This sequence comes from Bathynomus jamesi, assembly GCA_023014485.1. Taxonomy (NCBI): domain Eukaryota; kingdom Metazoa; phylum Arthropoda; class Malacostraca; order Isopoda; family Cirolanidae; genus Bathynomus; species Bathynomus jamesi. Next base: position 15,658 of record JAJOZX010015199.1, read on the forward strand.
GAAATTTCGTTATAAAACATAGAGAAAAGCAACTTTCGAAAAAGCCGAAATTTTTAATAGCGTTTTTATTAAATGGAAAACTATGATCTACTAACTTATGTTTTCAATAAAATTTTCTAAAGGTTTTCTACTTCAATTTACATTGTTTTTTACAGAATAAATAAAGGTGTTTCTTGAAAAAATTAGAAAATCGCTACAAAATTATTGAAAGAGACCCAACCATCTCTTACTTTAATTTTGGACGGGATTTCAATATTTCTTGTTAGAATAGTGGAAATGAATGGAATTTTTAAATAAATTTTCTCTACTATTGAAATATGAAATAAATTAATGAGAAAATTTTAAACCATTTTACAACATTTGAAGGGTACATCTAAGATTATGAAGAAAATTCGGTTTAAAACAGAAAAAAGCACCTTTCACAAAATTTGAAATTTTGAATATGGTGTTCCTTAAATGAAAAACAATAATCTATAAAGTTATCTTTTTGAGTAAAATTTTTGAAGATTTTCTACTTCATTTGACAATAATTTGTGCAAAACAATAAAATAAAGATATTTCTGGCGAAAAATTAGAAAATCGTTAAAAAATTATTGAAAAGGTTCCAACCATCTACTACTTTATTTTTGGACGGGATTTGAATACATCTTGTGAAAATAGTCGAAATGAATGGATTTTTAAAAAAAGTTTTTATACAATTGAATTATGATATAAATCAAAGACTCAATTGTAGGCCTTTTTACAATACTTTAAGGTTACATTTAAGCTTATTTAGAAAATTCGGTTTAAAACAAAGAGTAAAAAAACATTCGGAAAAGTCGAAATTTTGAATATCGTTTTTCTTAAATGAAAAAATATAATATATTAAGTTTGATTTTTTATTAAATTTTTTTGAAGATTTACTACTTCATTTGACAATATTTTGTAAAAAACAATAATCTAGAGGTGTTTCTGTCCAAAAATTAGAAAATCGTTTGAAATTTATTGAAAGAGATCCAACCTTCTCAGACATTATTTTTGGACGTGATTTGAATACTTCTTGTTAAAATAGTCGAAAGGAATGGAATTTCTTAAATAGAGTTTCTAAACTATTCAATTATGATATAAATTAAAGAGTGAATTCTAAAGATTTTTACAATATTTTAACGGTACATTTACACTTAATAGAAATTTCGTTATAAATCATAGAGAAAAGCAACTTTCGAAAAAGTCGAAGTTTTGAATAGCGTTTTTATTAAATGAAAAACTATGATCTATTAACTTATGTTTTCAATAAAATTTTCTGAAGGTTTTCTAATTCAATTTACATTATTTTTTTACAGAATAAAATAAAGGTGTTTCTTGCAAAAATTAGAAAATCGTTAAAAAATTATTGAAAGAGACCCCAACCACCTCTTACTTTAATTTTGGACGGGATTTCAATATTTCTTGTTAAAATAGTCGAAATAAATGGATTTTTAAAAATAATTTTTCTCTAGTATTGAATTATGATATAAATTAAAGAGAAAATTCTAAACCATTTTACAATATTTTAAAGGTACATTTAAGATTATGAAGAAAATTCGGTTTAAAACAGAAAAAAGCACCTTTCAGAAAATTTGAAATTTTGAATATGGTGTTCCTTAAAAAAAACAATAATTTACTGTTCGTATATATCATTTCATGAATTTCATTCACTTTTACAATATTTTAGGGCTACATTTAAGATTGTCTAAAAATTGGATCTTAAAACATGCAAAAAATCGACTTTTTCCATTAATTTTTTGCCTTACTATGATCGACATTTCAATGAAATTTTACGTCGATTTTTGAATTACTTTGGCATTATATAGTTGAAAACAGTAAGATAAAGCAGTTTTTTATCAACAGTTTCTTATTCGAATGAAAAATATTGAAAAAGATAAGTTCATGTTTTATCATAAGAAAAATGCACAAAAAGTGCTCAAAACACGGAGAAAATCAGTTTTTGGTACAAAATTTTCATTTCATTAGAATCGAATTTTAGTGAAATTTTTGGACGATTTTTGTCTAGTTTTCGATATATATTGTACAAAACCATAAACTAAAGCATATTATAGCCAAAAATTATTAATTCAGGTTAAATATTTTGAAAAAAATTCAACCGTATACATACTAATTTATAGTCAAATTTTCATTTTTAAATCTAAAAATATTCTAAATGATACCATTTTTAAGCTACAATTTGCATAGTATTTACTGTTCGTAGATATCATTTCATGAATTTCATTCACTTTTACAATATTTTAGGTCTATATTAAAGATTGTCTAAAAATTGGATCTTAAAACATGAAAAAATCGACTTTTTCCATTAATTTTTTCCCTTACTATGATCGACATTTCAATGAAATTTTACGTCGATTTTTGAATTACTTTGGCATTATATAGTTGAAAACAGTAAGATAAAGCAGTTTTTTATCAACAGTTTCTTATTCGAATGAAAAATATTGAAAAAGATAAGTTCATGTTTTATCATAAGAAAAATGCACAAAAAGTGCTCAAAACACGGAGAAAATCACTTTTTGGTACAAAATCTTCATTTCATTACAATCGAATTTTTGTGAAATGTTTGGACGATTTTTGTCTAGTTTTCGATATATATTGTACAAAACCATAAACTAAAGCATATTATAGCCAAAAATTACTAATTCCACTTAAATATTTTGAAAAAAATTCAACCGTATAGATCCTAATTTATAGTCAAATTTTCATTTTTAAATCTAAAAATAGGCTAAATGATGTGATTTTTAAGCTACAATTTGCATAGTATTTACTGTTCGTATATATCATTTCATGAATTTCATTCACTTTTACAATATTTTAGGGCTACATTTAAGATTGTCTAAAAATTGGATCTTAAAACATGCAAAAAATCGACTTTTTCCATTAATTTTTTGCCTTACTATGATCGACATTTGAATGAAATTTTATGTCGATTTTTGAATTACTTTGGCATTATATAGTTGAAAACAGTAAGATAAAGCAGTTTTTTATCAACAGTTTCTTATTCGAATGAAAAATATTGAAAAAGATAAGTTCATGTTTTATCATAAGAAAAATGCACAAAAAGTGCTCAAAACACGGAGAAAATCAGTTTTTGGTACAAAATTTTCATTTCATTAGAATCCAATTTTAGTGAAATGTTTAGACGATTTTTGTCTAGTTTTTCATATATATTGTACAAAACCATAAACTAAAGCATATTATACCCAAAAATTACTAATTCCAATTAAATATTTTGAAAAAAATTCAACCGTATGCATCCTAATTTATAGTAAAATTTTCATTTTTAAATCTAAAAATAGGCTAAATGATACGATTTTTAAGCTACAATTTGCGTAGTATTTACTTTTGGTATATATCATTTCATGATTTTCATTCACTTTTACAATATTTTAGGGATACATTTAAGATTGTCTAAAAATTGGATCTTAAAACATGCAAAAAATCGACTTTTTCCATTAATTTTTTGCCTTACTATGATCGACATTTCAATGAAATTTTATGTCGATTTTTGAATTACTTTGGCATTATATAGTTGAAAACAGTAAGATAAAGCAGTTTTTTATGAATAGTTTCTTATTCGAAAGAAAAATAATGAAAAAGATAAGTTTATGTTTTATCATAAAAAAAATGCACAAAAAGTGCTCAAAACACGGAGAAAATCAGTTTTTGGTACAAAATTTTCATTTCATTAGAATCCAATTTTAGTGAAATGTTTAGACGATTTTTGTCTAGTTTTTCATATATATTGTACAAAACCATAAACTAAAGCATATTATACCCAAAAATTACTAATTCCAATTAAATATTTTGAAAAAAATTCAACCGTATGCATCCTAATTTATAGTAAAATTTTCATTTTTAAATCTAAAAATAGGCTAAATGATACGATTTTTAAGCTACAATTTGCGTAGTATTTACTTTTGGTATATATCATTTCATGATTTTCATTCACTTTTACAATATTTTAGGGATACATTTAAGATTGTCTAAAAATTGGATCTTAAAACATGCAAAAAATCGACTTTTTTCATTAATTTTTTGCCTTACTATGATCGACATTTGAATGAAATTTTATGTCGATTTTTGAATTACTTTGGCATTATATAGTTGAAAACAGTAAGATAAAGCAGTTTTTTATCAATAGTTTCTTATTCGAATGAAAAATATTGAAAAAGATAAGTTCATGTTTTATCATAAGAAAAATGTACAAAAAGTGCTCAAAACACGGAGAAAATCAGTTTCTGGTACAAAATTTTCATTTCATTAGAATCGAATTTTAGTGAATTTTTTGGACGATTTTTGTCTAGTTTTCGATATATATTGTACAAAACCATAAACTAAAGCATACTATAGCCAAAAATTACTAATTCCAGTTAAATATTTTGAAAAAAATTCAACCGTATAGATACTAATTTATAGTGAAATTTTAATTTTTAAATCTAAAAATATTCTAAATGATACCATTGGATCTTAAAACATGGAGAAAATCGACTTTTTCCATTAATTTTTTGCCTTACTATGATCGACATTTCAATGAAATTTTACGTCGATTTTTTAATTACTTTGGTATTATATAGTTGAAATGTTTGGACGAGTTTTGTCTTGTTTTCGATATATATTGTACAAAACCATGAACTAAAGCATATTATAGCCAAAAATTACTAATTCCATTTAAATATTTTGAAAAAAATTCAACCGTATAGATCCTAATTTATAGTCAAATTTTCATTTTTAAATCTAAAAATAGGCTAAATGATGTGATTTTTAATCTACAATTTGCATAGTATTTACTGTTCGTATATATCATTTCATGAATTTCATTCACTTTTACAATATTTTAGGTCTATATTTGAATGTGCCCGCTGGTTTATTTTGGAATAGCCGGCCTAAATGAAATCTTAACTGGCAATATAAAAATTACTAGAAATGAATTTTTACATGCGAGCAGAGCGCTCACATACATGTTTAAAACATGTCTGAAACCATTGCTTTGCTCCGCCAATTTCTGTGTCGCTTAAAGCGACGATTCTATTTCAACGGATATAATGAATCGAGTTGGCTGATTGGGTGTTTCGTGAAAATACAACCAATCAGAAGGCATTTTAGAAACGACTCGCTAGGCTTTCTGTGTCTTTTCGAATTTTTATTGATTTTATAAAGATGAGTGGGCGGATCGATATTTAGTTCCGCGTTTGACCTGTCCGCGTGACCTTGTGTGTGGATGCGAACATGAAATGTGTCTATTTTTTAGTCGTTTATTACGTAATTTGACGTTTTCACATTTAGTATTAAAAGTTTAGCATCATGTCGACCGTTCACCCGTTCGTGTCATCTTGTGTGTGGATGCGAATTTGAAATTTGTCTATTTTTAAGTCGTTTTTTACGTAATTTGACGTTTTCACATTTAGTATTAAAAGTTTAGCATTATTTCGACCGGCAGCGTGTCCGATTTTGAAGTTTCAAGTGGTAAAAGTTCAGCCTCTGATATTAGTGGCTAGATCGCAAAATATTTTTTTTAAAAATTACATTATTTAATTTTATTTTTATTGACAGGGCTTCATAATGGCGACACGAACCAGTGATAAGACTATAAGGACGTATAATTTGTAAAAGAAGCATTTTTGGATGCAGCAGACTCGTTGTTTGATCAGTTTAAAAACAAATCTGAAATAATCTCCGCTATTAAAGACATGCAACTTTCCAGACCCACTGTTACACGACGAACAGAAGAGATGGATAAAGATTTAAAAATGCAGTTAAAGAGAGACATAGATGAGTGTATTTCCTTTTCGCTTCAATTCGATGAATCAACAGATGCTACTGATACTGCGCAATTATGTATTTTCATAAGAATGGTATTTAAAAACATGACTGCTAAGGAGGAGTTGCTCAATATCATACCATTGAAGGGGAAGACTCGGGGACAAGACATCTTCAAAGTATTTAAAGAGTTTACTATTGAGAATAAAATCCCCATTGAAAAACTTGTAGCCATTACCACGGATGGAGCTCCGTCAATGATTGGTTGCAATTTAGGGTTCGTTAGTCTTTGTAAGAATGACAGAGATTTTCCAAACTTCCTTAATTTTCATTGCATAATTCACCAAGAGGCACTCTGTAGTAAAAGCTTGAACATGGAAGACGTTATGGATATTGCATATAAAATTGTAAATTCTATCCGTGCTAAAAGTTTACAAAGACGTCTCTTTAAGAATCAATTAGAAGAAAGCAATTCTGAACATACAGATCTTTTATTGCACACTAATGTAAGATGGCTCAGCAGGGGCTTATTTTTACAACGATTTAGCGATTTACTGACTGAAATCAAAGAGTTTCTGGCTGTAAGAGGTGATAATTATAATCAGTTGGAAAATAAAGTTTGGTTACTTGATTTAGCTTTCTTAACTGATATTACTGCTAAATTGAGAGACCTCAATGTTGAACTCCAAGGCAAAGATAAAAACATTGCTCAAATGATTAGTGCTATAAATGCTTTCCAGCATTCTCTAAAACTCTATTTGTCACAACTGCAACGTTCGGAACTGAAACACTTCCCTAATATGTTGACAGAGCTACTTAACCAAGAAAATAATTTTGAGAATTTTAACAAAGACCGTTATGCAAAAGAGATAGGGAATCTCATTCAACAATTTGAGCAACGTTTCATAGACTTTGAAAAATTAAAACCTATTGTGGAATTTATGTGGTTTCCATTTGAAGAAAAAGTTGATATTGAGGAAATCGCAACAAAAATATCAGCATTATTTAAATTGGATATAGCTAACCTAGAACGAGAAGTTTTATTCCTTCAAAATGATCTGGAAATTAAAACAAGGGCCTTCAGTACCAATTTTTGGAGCTTATTTGCTGAAGAAAAATATCCTCTGCTGAGAAAATGTGCTATGTACTTGACCTCAATTTTTGCCTCCACATACCTTTGTGAATCAGCATTTTCCAAGATGAAGATGCTTAAATCAAAGTACCGGACTGTTTTGACAGATGAGCACCTTGATGACTGTTTAAGACTAACAGTTACCAATTACACGCCAAATTTCAAAGCCCTTGCTGAATTAAAGCAGTGTAAGCCATCAACTAGCAATTAAATGTGAGTATTATCTTCTATCACTTGTATTTATTTTTAGTTCATAAATTAGGGGAAAATTTTGGTGTTTGTGCCCGCCAAAGATAATAGTTAGCAAATTTTGCCCTAAGGTCTCCGAAGTCTGAGCACCCCTGATCTATACGGTTGAATTTTTTTCAAAATATTTAAGTGGAATTAGTAATTTTTGGCTATAATATGCTTTAGTTTATGGTTTTGTACAATATATATCGAAAACTAGACAAAAATCGTCCAAACATTTCACAAAAATTCGATTGTAATGAAATGAAGATTTTGTACCAAAAAGTGATTTTCTCCGTGTTTTGAGCACTTTTTGTGCATTTTTCTTATGATAAAACATGAACTTATCTTTTTCAATATTTTTCATTCGAATAAGAAACTGTTGATAAAAAACTGCTTTATCTTACTGTTTTCAACTATATAATGCCAAAGTAATTCAAAAATCGACGTAAAATTTCATTGAAATGTCGATCATAGTAAGGCAAAAAATTAATGGAAAAAGTCGATTTTTTCAATGTTTTAAGATCCAATTTTTAGACAATCTTAAATGTAGCCCTAAAATATTGTAAAAGTGAATGAAATTCATGAAATGATATATACGAACAGTAAATACTATGTAAATTGTACCTTAAAAATCACATCATTTAGCCTATTTTTAGATTTAAAAATGAAAATTTGACTATAAATTAGAATGTATACGGTTGAATTTTTTTCAAAATATTTAATTGGAATTAGTAATTTTTGGGTATAATATGCTTTAGTTTATGGTTTTGTACAATATATATCAAAAACTAGACAAAAATCGTCTAAACATTTCACTAAAATTCGATTCTAATGAAATGAAAATTTTGTACCAAAAACTGATTTTCTCCGTGTTTTGAACACTTTTTGTGCATTTTTTTATGATAAAACATAAACTTATCTTTTTCATTATTTTTCAATCGAATAAGAAACTGTTGATAAAAAACTGCTTTATCTTACTGTTTTCAACTATATAATGTAAAAGTGAATGAAATTCATGAAATGATATATACGAACAGTAAATACTATGCAAATTGTACCTTAAAAATCACATCATTTTGCCTATTTTTAGATTTAAAAATGAAAATTTGACTATAAATTAGGATGTATACGGTTGAATTTTTTTCAAAATATTTAATTGGAATTAGTAATTTTTGGGTATAATATGCTTTAGTTTATGGTTTTGTACAATATATATCAAAAACTAGACAAAAATCGTCTAAACATTTCACTAAAATTCGATTCTAATGAAATGAAAATTTTGTACCAAAAACTGATTTTCTCCGTGTTTTGAACACTTTTTGTGCATTTTTTTTATGATAAAACATGAACTTATCTTTTTCATTATTTTTCAATCGAATAAGAAACTGTTGATAAAAAACTGCTTTATCTTACTGTTTTCAACTATATAATGCCAAAGTAATTCAAAAATCGACGTAAAATTTCATTGAAATGTCGATCATAGTAAGGCAAAAAATTAATGGAAAAAGTCGATTTTTTGCATGTTTTAAGATCCAATTTTTAGACAATCTTAAATGTAGCCCTAAAATATTGTAAAAGTGAATGAAATTCATGAAATGATATATACGAAGAGTAAATACTATGCAAATTGTAGCTTAAAAATCACATCATTTAGCCTATTTTTAGATTTAAAAATGAAAATTTGAAAGAGACCCCAACCACCTCTTACTTTAATTTTGGACGGGATTTCAATATTTCTTGTTAAAATAGCCGAAATAAATGGATTTTTAAAAATAATTTTTCTCTAGTATTGAATTATGATATAAATTAAAGAGAAAATTCTAAACCATTTTACAATATTTTAAAGGTACATTTAAGATTATGAAGAAAATTCGGTTTAAAACAGAAAAAAGCACCTTTCAGAAAATTTGAAATTTTGAATATGGTGTTCCTTAAAAAAAAACAATAATCTATTAAGTTATCTTTTTAAATAAAATTTTTGAAGATTTTCTACTTCATTTGACAATAATTTGTACAAAACAATAAAATAAAGATATTTCTGGCGAAAAATTAGAAAATCGTTTAAAAATTATTGAAAAGGATCCAACCATCTCCGACTTTATTTTTGGACGGGATTTGAATACATCTTGTGAAAATAGTCGAAATAAAAAGGATTTAAAAAAAAAAGTTTTTATACTATTCAATTATGATATAAATCAAAGTGAATTGTAGGCCTTTTTACAATACTTTAAGATTACATTTAAGCTTATTTAGAAAATTCGGTTTAAAACAAAGAGTAAAATCAACATTCGGAAAAGTCGAAATTTTGAATATCGTTTTTCTTAAAAAAAAAATATAATATATTAAGTTTGATTTTTTATTAAAATTTTTTGAAGATATACTACTTCATTTGACATTATTTTGTAAAAAACAATAATCTAGAGGTGTTTCTTTCCAAAAATTAGAAAATCGTTTGAAATTTATTGAAAGAGATCCAACCTTCTCAGATATTATTTTTGCACGTGATTTGAATACTTCTTGTTAAAATAGTCGAAAGGAATAGAATTTCTTAAATAGAGTTTCTAAACTATTCAATTATGATATAAATTAACGAGTAAATTCTAAAGATTTTTACAATATTTTAAGGGTACATTTACAATTAATAGAAATTTCGTTATAAAACATAGAGAAAAGCAACTTTCGAAAAAGCCGAAATTTTTAATAGCGTTTTTATTAAATGGAAAACTATGATCTACTAACTTATGTTTTCAATAAAATTTTCTAAAGGTTTTCTACTTCAATTTACATTGTTTTTTTACAGAATAAAATAAAGGTGTTTCTTGAAAAAATTAGAAAATCGCTACAAAATTATTGAAAGAGACCCAACCATCTCTTACTTTAATTTTGGACGGGATTTCAATATTTCTTGTTAGAATAGTGGAAATGAATGGAATTTTTAAATAAATTTTCTCTACTATTGAAATATGAAATAAATTAATGAGAAAATTTTAAACCATTTTACAACATTTGAAGGGTACATCTAAGATTATGAAGAAAATTCGGTTTAAAACAGAAAAAAGCACCTTTCACAAAATTTGAAATTTTGAATATGGTGTTCCTTAAATGAAAAACAATAATCTATAAAGTTATCTTTTTGAGTAAAATTTTTGAAGATTTTCTACTTCATTTGACAATAATTTGTACAAAACAATAAAATAAAGATATTTCTGGCGAAAAATTAGAAAATCGTTAAAAAATTATTGAAAAGGTTCCAACCATCTACTACTTTATTTTTGGACGGGATTTGAATACATCTTGTGAAAATAGTCGAAATGAATGGATTTTTAAAAAAAAGTTTTTATACAATTGAATTATGATATAAATCAAAGAGTCAATTGTAGGCCTTTTTACAATACTTTAAGGTTACATTTAAGCTTATTTAGAAAATTCGGTTTAAAACAAAGAGTAAAAAAACATTCGGAAAAGTCGAAATTTTGAATATCGTTTTTCTTAAATGAAAAAATATAATATATTAAGTTTGATTTTTTATTAAATTTTTTTGAAGATTTACTACTTCATTTGACAATATTTTGTAAAAAACAATAATCTTGAGGTGTTTCTGTCCAAAAATTAGAAAATCGTTTGAAATTTATTGAAAGAGATCCAACCTTCTCAGACATTATTTTTAGACGTGATTTGAATACTTCTTGTTAAAATAGTCGAAAGGAATGGAATTTCTTAAATAGAGTTTCTAAACTATTCAATTATGATATAAATTAAAGAGTGAATTCTAAAGATTTTTACAATATTTTAACGGTACATTTACACTTAATAGAAATTTCGTTATAAATCATAGAGAAAAGCAACTTTCGAAAAAGTCGAAGTTTTGAATAGCGTTTTTATTAAATGAAAAACTAATCTATTAACTTATGTTTTCAATAAAATTTTCTGAATGTTTTCTAATTCAATTTACATTATTTTTTTACAGAATAAAATAAAGGTGTTTCTTGCAAAAATTAGAAAATCGTTACAAAATTATTGAAAGAGACCCCAACCACCTCTTACTTTAATTTTGGACGGGATTTCAATATTTCTTGTTAAAATAGTCGAAATAAATGGATTTTTAAAAATAATTTTTCTCTAGTATTGAATTATGATATAAATTAAAGAGAAAATTCTAAACCATTTTACAATATTTTAAAGGTACATTTAAGATTATGAAGAAAATTCGGTTTAAAACAGAAAAAAGCACCTTTCAGAAAATTTGAAATTTTGAATATGGTGTTCCTTAAAAAAAAACAATAATCTATTAAGTTATCTTTTTAAATAAAATTTTTGAAGATTTTCTACTTCATTTGACAATAATTTGTACAAAACAATAAAATAAAGATATTTCTGGCGAAAAATTAGAAAATCGTTTAAAAATTATTGAAAAGGATCCAACCATCTCCGACTTTATTTTTGGACGGGATTTGAATACATCTTGTGAAAATAGTCGAAATAAAAAGGATTTAAAAAAAAAAGTTTTTATACTATTCAATTATGATATAAATCAAAGTGTCAATTGTAGGCCTTTTTACAATACTTTAAGATTACATTTAAGCTTATTTAGAAAATTCGGTTTAAAACAAAGAGTAAAATCAACATTCGGAAAAGTCGAAATTTTGAATATCGTTTTTCTTAAAAAAAAAATATAATATATTAAGTTTGATTTTTTATTAAAATTTTTTGAAGATATACTACTTCATTTGACATTATTTTGTAAAAAACAATAATCTAGAGGTGTTTCTTTCCAAAAATTAGAAAATCGTTTGAAATTTATTGAAAGAGATCCAACCTTCTCAGACATTATTTTTGCACGTGATTTGAATACTTCTTGTTAAAATAGTCGAAAGGAATAGAATTTCTTAAATAGAGTTTCTAAACTATTCAATTATGATATAAATTAACGAGTAAATTCTAAAGATTTTTACAATATTTTAAGGGTACATTTACAATTAATAGAAATTTCGTTATAAAACATAGAGAAAAGCAACTTTCGAAAAAGCCGAAATTTTTAATAGCGTTTTTATTAAATGGAAAACTATGATCTACTAACTTATGTTTTCAATAAAATTTTCTAAAGGTTTTCTACTTCAATTTACATTGTTTTTTTACAGAATAAAATAAAGGTGTTTCTTGAAAAAATTAGAAAATCGCTACAAAATTATTGAAAGAGACCCAACCATCTCTTACTTTAATTTTGGACGGGATTTCAATATTTCTTGTTAGAATAGTGGAAATGAATGGAATTTTTAAATAAATTTTCTCTACTTGAAATATGAAATAAATTAATGAGAAAATTTTAAACCATTTTACAACATTTGAAGGGTACATCTAAGATTATGAAGAAAATTCGGTTTAAAACAGAAAAAAGCACCTTTCACAAAATTTGAAATTTTGAATATGGTGTTCCTTAAATGAAAAACAATAATCTATAAAGTTATCTTTTTGAGTAAAATTTTTGAAGATTTTCTACTTCATTTGACAATAATTTGTGCAAAACAATAAAATAAAGATATTTCTGGCGAAAAATTAGAAAATCGTTAAAAAATTATTGAAAAGGTTCCAACCATCTACTACTTTATTTTTGGACGGGATTTGAATACATCTTGTGAAAATAGTCGAAATGAATGGATTTTTAAAAAAAAGTTTTTATACAATTGAATTATGATATAAATCAAAGACTCAATTGTAGGCCTTTTTACAATACTTTAAGGTTACATTTAAGCTTATTTAGAAAATTCGGTTTAAAACAAAGAGTAAAAAAACATTCGGAAAAGTCGAAATTTTGAATATCGTTTTTCTTAAATGAAAAAATATAATATATTAAGTTTGATTTTTTATTAAATTTTTTTGAAGATTTACTACTTCATTTGACAATATTTTGTAAAAAACAATAATCTAGAGGTGTTTCTGTCCAAAAATTAGAAAATCGTTTGAAATTTATTGAAAGAGATCCAACCTTCTCAGACATTATTTTTGGACGTGATTTGAATACTTCTTGTTAAAATAGTCGAAAGGAATGGAATTTCTTAAATAGAGTTTCTAAACTATTCAATTATGATATAAATTAAAGAGTGAATTCTAAAGATTTTTACAATATTTTAACGGTACATTTACACTTAATAGAAATTTCGTTATAAATCATAGAGAAAAGCAACTTTCGAAAAAGTCGAAGTTTTGAATAGCGTTTTTATTAAATGAAAAACTATGATCTATTAACTTATGTTTTCAATAAAATTTTCTGAAGGTTTTCTAATTCAATTTACATTATTTTTTTACAGAATAAAATAAAGGTGTTTCTTGCAAAAATTAGAAAATCGTTAAAAAATTATTGAAAGAGACCCCAACCACCTCTTACTTTAATTTTGGACGGGATTTCAATATTTCTTGTTAAAATAGTCGAAATAAATGGATTTTTAAAAATAATTTTTCTCTAGTATTGAATTATGATATAAATTAAAGAGAAAATTCTAAACCATTTTACAATATTTTAAAGGTACATTTAAGATTATGAAGAAAATTCGGTTTAAAACAGAAAAAAGCACCTTTCAGAAAATTTGAAATTTTGAATATGGTGTTCCTTAAAAAAAACAATAATTTACTGTTCGTATATATCATTTCATGAATTTCATTCACTTTTACAATATTTTAGGGCTACATTTAAGATTGTCTAAAAATTGGATCTTAAAACATGCAAAAAATCGACTTTTTCCATTAATTTTTTGCCTTACTATGATCGACATTTCAATGAAATTTTACGTCGATTTTTGAATTACTTTGGCATTATATAGTTGAAAACAGTAAGATAAAGCAGTTTTTTATCAACAGTTTCTTATTCGAATGAAAAATATTGAAAAAGATAAGTTCATGTTTTATCATAAGAAAAATGCACAAAAAGTGCTCAAAACACGGAGAAAATCAGTTTTTGGTACAAAATTTTCATTTCATTAGATTCGAATTTTGGTGAAATTTTTGGACGATTTTTGTCTAGTTTTCGATATATATTGTACAAAACCATAAACTAAAGCATATTATAGCCAAAAATTATTAATTCAGGTTAAATATTTTGAAAAAAATTCAACCGTATACATACTAATTTATAGTCAAATTTTCATTTTTAAATCTAAAAATATTCTAAATGATACCATTTTTAAGCTACAATTTGCATAGTATTTACTGTTCGTAGATATCATTTCATGAATTTCATTCACTTTTACAATATTTTAGGTCTACATTAAAGATTGTCTAAAAATTGGATCTTAAAACATGGAAAAAATCGACTTTTTCCATTAATTTTTTCCCTTACTATGATCGACATTTCAATGAAATTTTACGTCGATTTTTGAATTACTTTGGCATTATATAGTTGAAAACAGTAAGATAAAGCAGTTTTTTATCAACAGTTTCTTATTCGATTGAAAAATAATGAAAAAGATAAGTTTATGTTTTATTATAAAAAAAATGCACAAAAAGTGTTCAAAACACGGAGAAAATCAGTTTTTGGTACAAAATTTTCATTTCATTAGAATCCAATTTTAGTGAAATGTTTAGACGATTTTTGTCTAGTTTTTGATATATATTGTACAAAACCATAAACTAAAGCATATTATACCCAAAAATTACTAATTCCAATTAAATATTTTGAAAAAAATTCAACCGTATGCATCCTTATTTATAGTAAAATTTTCATTTTTAAATCTAAAAATAGGCTAAATGATACGATTTTTAAGCTACAATTTGCGTAGTATTTACTTTTGGTATATATCATTTCATGATTTTCATTCACTTTTACAATATTTTAGGGATACATTTAAGATTGTCTAAAAATTGGATCTTAAAACATGCAAAAAATCGACTTTTTCCATTAATTTTTTGCCTTACTATGATCGACATTTGAATGAAATTTTATGTCGATTTTTGAATTACTTTGGCATTATATAGTTGAAAACAGTAAGATAAAGCAGTTTTTTATCAATAGTTTCTTATTCGAATGAAAAATATTGAAAAAGATAAGTTCATGTTTTATCATAAGAAAAATGCACAAAAAGTGCTCAAAACACGGAGAAAATCACTTTTTGGTACAAAATTTTCATTTCATTAGAATCCAATTTTAGTGAAATGTTTAGACGATTTTTGTCTAGTTTTTCATATATATTGTACAAAACCATAAACTAAAGCATATTATATCCAAAAATTACTAATTCCAATTAAATATTTTGAAAAAAATTCAACCGTATGCATCCTAATTTATAGTAAATTTTCATTTTTAAATCTAAAAATAGGCTAAATGATACGATTTTTAAGCTACAATTTGCGTAGTATTTACTTTTGGTATATATCATTTCATGATTTTCATTCACTTTTACAATATTTTAGGGATACATTTAAGATTGTCTAAAAATTGGATCTTAAAACATGCAAAAAATCGACTTTTTCCATTAATTTTTTGCCTTACTATGATCGACATTTGAATGAAATTTTATGTCGATTTTTGAATTACTTTGGCATTATATAGTTGAAAACAGTAAGATAAAGCAGTTTTTTATCAATAGTTTCTTATTCGAATGAAAAATATTGAAAAAGATAAGTTCATGTTTTATCATAAGAAAAATGCACAAAAAGTGCTCAAAACACGGAGAAAATCAGTTTCTGGTACAAAATTTTCATTTCATTAGAATCGAATTTTAGTGAATTTTTTGGACGATTTTTGTCTAGTTTTCGATATATATTGTACAAAACCATAAACTAAAGCATACTATAGCCAAAAATTACTAATTCCAGTTAAATATTTTGAAAAAAATTCAACCGTATAGATCCTAATTTATAGTCAAATTTTCATTTTTAAATCTAAAAATAGGCTAAATGATGTGATTTTTAATCTACAATTTGCATAGTATTTACTGTTCGTATATATCATTTCATGAATTTCATTCACTTTTACAATATTTTAGGTCTATATTTGAATGTGCCCGCTGGTTTATTTTGGAATAGCCGGCCTAAATGAAATCTTAACTGGCAATATAAAAATTACTAGAAATGAATTTTTACATGCGAGCAGAGCGCTCACATACATGTTTAAAACATGTCTGAAACCATTGCTTTGCTCCGCCAATTTCTGTGTCGCTTAAAGCGACGATTCTATTTCAACGGATATAATGAATCGAGTTGGCTGATTGGGTGTTTCGTGAAAATACAACCAATCAGAAGGCATTTTAGAAACGACTCGCTAGGCTTTCTGTGTCTTTTCGAATTTTTATTGATTTTATAAAGATGAGTGGGCGGATCGATATTTAGTTCCGCGTTTGACCTGTCCGCGTGACCTTGTGTGTGGATGCGAACATGAAATGTGTCTATTTTTTAGTCGTTTATTACGTAATTTGACGTTTTCACATTTAGTATTAAAAGTTTAGCATCATGTCGACCGTTCACCCGTTCGTGTCATCTTGTGTGTGGATGCGAATTTGAAATTTGTCTATTTTTAAGTCGTTTTTTACGTAATTTGACGTTTTCACATTTAGTATTAAAAGTTTAGCATTATTTCGACCGGCAGCGTGTCCGATTTTGAAGTTTCAAGTGGTAAAAGTTCAGCCTCTGATATTAGTGGCTAGATCGCAAAATATTTTTTTTAAAAATTACATTATTTAATTTTATTTTTATTGACAGGGCTTCATAATGGCGACACGAACCAGTGATAAGACTATAAGGACGTATAATTTTCAAAGTGAATGGGAAGATATTTACTTTTTCTCAAACATAAATTCTAAATGTATATGCTTAATATGCCAATCTACTCTAGCTGTTGCCAAAAAATATAATGTTGAAAGGCATTTTAAAGCTAATCATAATCATTATAAAACAAGATACCCAGTTAATAGTGAACTACGCAGGGCAAAAATAAGAGAATTGAAATCCCAACTTACCAGCCAACAATTGGTTTTTACAAAGAAAATTGAGAAATCAAAGGCAGCTACCATTGCATCTTTCCGAGTGTGTCACAGTTTAACGAAGCACATGAAACCTTTTGATGATGGTGCATTTGTAAAAGAAGCATTTTTGGATGCAGCAGACTCGTTGTTTGATCAGTTTAAAAACAAATCTGAAATAATCTCCGCTATTAAAGACATGCAACTTTCCAGACCCACTGTTACACGACGAACAGAAGAGATGGGTAAAGATTTAAAAATGCAGTTAAAGAGAGACATAGATGAGTGTATTTCCTTTTCGCTTCAATTCGATGAATCAACAGATGCTACTGATACTGCGCAATTATGTATTTTCATAAGAATGGTATTTAAAAACATGACTGCTAAGGAGGAGTTGCTCAATATCATACCATTGAAGGGGAAGACTCGGGGACAAGACATCTTCAAAGTATTTAAAGAGTTTACTATTGAGAATAAAATCCCCATTGAAAAACTTGTAGCCATTACCACGGATGGAGCTCCGTCAATGATTGGTTGCAATTTAGGGTTCGTTAGTCTTTGTAAGAATGACAGAGATTTTCCAAACTTCCTTAATTTTCATTGCATAATTCACCAAGAGGCACTCTGTAGTAAAAGCTTGAACATGGAAGACGTTATGGATATTGCATATAAAATTGTAAATTCTATCCGTGCTAAAAGTTTACAAAGACGTCTCTTTAAGAATCAATTAGAAGAAAGCAATTCTGAACATACAGATCTTTTATTGCACACTAATGTAAGATGGCTCAGCAGGGGCTTATTTTTACAACGATTTAGCGATTTACTGACTGAAATCAAAGAGTTTCTGGCTGTAAGAGGTGATAATTATAATCAGTTGGAAAATAAAGTTTGGTTACTTGATTTAGCTTTCTTAACTGATATTACTGCTAAATTGAGAGACCTCAATGTTGAACTCCAAGGCAAAGATAAAAACATTGCTCAAATGATTAGTGCTATAAATGCTTTCCAGCATTCTCTAAAACTCTATTTGTCACAACTGCAACGTTCGGAACTGAAACACTTCCCTAATATGTTGACAGAGCTACTTAACCAAGAAAATAATTTTGAGAATTTTAACAAAGACCGTTATGCAAAAGAGATAGGGAATCTCATTCAACAATTTGAGCAACGTTTCATAGACTTTGAAAAATTAAAACCTATTGTGGAATTTATGTGGTTTCCATTTGAAGAAAAAGTTGATATTGAGGAAATCGCAACAAAAATATCAGCATTATTTAAATTGGATATAGCTAACCTAGAACGAGAAGTTTTATTCCTTCAAAATGATCTGGAAATTAAAACAAGGGCCTTCAGTACCAATTTTTGGAGCTTATTTGCTGAAGAAAAATATCCTCTGCTGAGAAAATGTGCTATGTACTTGACCTCAATTTTTGCCTGCACATACCTTTGTGAATCAGCATTTTCCAAGATGAAGATGCTTAAATCAAAGTACCGGACTGTTTTGACAGATGAGCACCTTGATGACTGTTTAAGACTAACAGTTACCAATTACACGCCAAATTTCAAAGCCCTTGCTGAATTAAAGCAGTGTAAGCCATCAACTAGCAATTAAATGTGAGTATTATCTTCTATCACTTGTATTTATTTTTAGTTCATAAATTAGGGGAAAATTTTGGTGTTTGTGCCCGCCAAAGATAATAGTTAGCAAATTTTGCCCTAAGGTCTCCGAAGTCTGAGCACCCCTGATCTATACGGTTGAATTTTTTTCAAAATATTTAAGTGGAATTAGTAATTTTTGGCTATAATATGCTTTAGTTTATGGTTTTGTACAATATATATCGAAAACTAGACAAAAATCGTCCAAACATTTCACAAAAATTCGATTGTAATGAAATGAAGATTTTGTACCAAAAAGTGATTTTCTCCGTGTTTTGAGCACTTTTTGTGCATTTTTCTTATGATAAAACATGAACTTATCTTTTTCAATATTTTTCATTCGAATAAGAAACTGTTGATAAAAAACTGCTTTATCTTACTGTTTTCAACTATATAATGCCAAAGTAATTCAAAAATCGACGTAAAATTTCATTGAAATGTCGATCATAGTAAGGCAAAAAATTAATGGAAAAAGTCGATTTTTTCAATGTTTTAAGATCCAATTTTTAGACAATCTTAAATGTAGCCCTAAAATATTGTAAAAGTGAATGAAATTCATGAAATGATATATACGAACAGTAAATACTATATAAATTGTACCTTAAAAATCACATCATTTAGCCTATTTTTAGATTTAAAAATGAAAATTTGACTATAAATTAGGATGTATACGGTTGAATTTTTTTCAAAATATTTAATTGGAATTAGTAATTTTTGGGTATAATATGCTTTAGTTTATGGTTTTGTACAATATATATCAAAAACTAGACAAAAATCGTCTAAACATTTCACTAAAATTCGATTCTAATGAAATGAAAATTTTGTACCAAAAACTGATTTTCTCCGTGTTTTGAACACTTTTTGTGCATTTTTTTTATGATAAAACATAAACTTATCTTTTTCATTATTTTTCAATCGAATAAGAAACTGTTGATAAAAAACTGCTTTATCTTACTGTTTTCAACTATATAATGTAAAAGTGAATGAAATTCATGAAATGATATATACGAACAGTAAATACTATGCAAATTGTACCTTAAAAATCACATCATTTTGCCTATTTTTAGATTTAAAAATGAAAATTTGACTATAAATTAGGATGTATACGGTTGAATTTTTTTCAAATATTTAATTGGAATTAGTAATTTTTGGGTATAATATGCTTTAGTTTATGGTTTTGTACAATATATATCAAAAACTAGACAAAAATCGTCTAAACATTTCACTAAAATTCGATTCTAATGAAATGAAAATTTTGTACCAAAAACTGATTTTCTCCGTGTTTTGAACACTTTTTGTGCATTTTTTTTTATGATAAAACATAAACTTATCTTTTTCATTATTTTTCAATCGAATAAGAAACTGTGATAAAAAACTGCTTTATCTTACTGTTTTCAACTAATAATGTAAAAGTGAATGAAATTCATGAAATGATATATACGAACAGTAAATACTATGCAAATTGTACCTTAAAAATCACATCATTTTGCCTATTTTTAGATTTAAAAATGAAAATTTGACTATAAATTAGGATGTATACGGTTGAATTTTTTTCAAAATATTTAATTGGAATTAGTAATTTTTGGGTATAATATGCTTTAGTTTATGGTTTTGTACAATATATATCAAAAACTAGACAAAAATCGTCTAAACATTTCACTAAAATTCGATTCTAATGAAATGAAAATTTTGTACCAAAAACTGATTTTCTCCGTGTTTTGAACACTTTTTGTGCATTTTTTTATGATAAAACATGAACTTATCTTTTTCATTATTTTTCAATCGAATAAGAAACTGTTGATAAAAAACTGCTTTATCTTACTGTTTTCAACTATATAATGCCAAAGTAATTCAAAAATCGACGTAAAATTTCATTGAAATGTCGATCATAGTAAGGCAAAAAATTAATGGAAAAAGTCGATTTTTTGCATGTTTTAAGATCCAATTTTTAGACAATCTTAAATGTAGCCCTAAAATATTGTAAAAGTGAATGAAATTCATGAAATGATATATACGAAGAGTAAATACTATGCAAATTGTAGCTTAAAAATCACATCATTTAGCCTATTTTTAGATTTAAAAATGAAAATTTGAAAGAGACCCCAACCACCTTACTTTAATTTTGGACGGGATTTCAATATTCTTGTTAAAATAGCCGAAATAAATGGATTTTTAAAAATAATTTTTCTCTAGTATTGAATTATGATATAAATTAAAGAGAAAATTCTAAACCATTTTACAATATTTTAAAGGTACATTTAAGATTATGAAGAAAATTCGGTTTAAAACAGAAAAAAGCACCTTTCAGAAAATTTGAAATTTTGAATATGGTGTTCCTTAAAAAAAAACAATAATCTATTAAGTTATCTTTTTAAATAAAATTTTTGAAGATTTTCTACTTCATTTGACAATAATTTGTACAAAACAATAAAATAAAGATATTTCTGGCGAAAAATTAGAAAATCGTTTAAAAATTATTGAAAAGGATCCAACCATCTCCGACTTTATTTTTGGACGGGATTTGAATACATCTTGTGAAAATAGTCGAAATAAAAAGGATTTAAAAAAAAAGTTTTTATACTATTCAATTATGATATAAATCAAAGTGTCAATTGTAGGCCTTTTTACAATACTTTAAGATTACATTTAAGCTTATTTAGAAAATTCGGTTTAAAACAAAGAGTAAAATCAACATTCGGAAAAGTCGAAATTTTGAATATCGTTTTTCTTAAAAAAAATATAATATATTAAGTTTGATTTTTTATTAAAATTTTTTGAAGATATACTACTTCATTTGACATATTTTGTAAAAAACAATAATCTAGAGGTGTTTCTTTCCAAAAATTAGAAAATCGTTTGAAATTTATTGAAAGAGATCCAACCTTCTCAGATATTATTTTGCACGTGATTTGAATACTTCTTGTTAAAATAGTCGAAAGGAATAGAATTTCTTAAATAGAGTTTCTAAACTATTCAATTATGATATAAATTAACGAGTAAATTCTAAAGATTTTACAATATTTTAAGGGTACATTTACAATTAATAGAAATTTCGTTATAAAACATAGAGAAAAGCAACTTTCGAAAAAGCCGAAATTTTTAATAGCGTTTTTATTAAATGGAAAACTATGATCTACTAACTTATGTTTTCAATAAAATTTTCTAAAGGTTTTCTACTTCAATTTACATTGTTTTTTTACAGAATAAAATAAAGGTGTTTCTTGAAAAAATTAGAAAATCGCTACAAATTATTGAAAGAGACCCAACCATCTCTTACTTTAATTTTGGACGGGATTTCAATATTTCTTGTTAGAATAGTGGAAATGAATGGAATTTTTAAATAAATTTTCTCTACTATTGAAATATGAAATAAATTAATGAGAAAATTTTAAACCATTTACAACATTTGAAGGGTACATCTAAGATTATGAAGAAAATTCGGTTTAAAACAGAAAAAAAGCACCTTTCACAAAATTTGAAATTTTGAATATGGTGTTCCTTAAATGAAAAACAATAATCTATAAAGTTATCTTTTGAGTAAAATTTTTGAAGATTTTCTACTTCATTTGACAATAATTGTACAAAACAATAAAATAAAGATATTTCTGGCGAAAAATTAGAAAATCGTTAAAAAATTATTGAAAAGGTTCCAACCATCTACTACTTTATTTTTGGACGGGATTTGAATACATCTTGTGAAAATAGTCGAAATGAATGGATTTTTAAAAAAAGTTTTTATACAATTGAATTATGATATAAATCAAAGAGTCAATTGTAGGCCTTTTTACAATACTTTAAGGTTACATTTAAGCTTATTTAGAAAATTCGGTTTAAAACAAAGAGTAAAAAAACATTCGGAAAAGTCGAAATTTTGAATATCGTTTTTCTTAAATGAAAAAATATAATATATTAAGTTTGATTTTTATTAAATTTTTTTGAAGATTTACTACTTCATTTGACAATATTTTGTAAAAAACAATAATCTTGAGGTGTTTCTGTCCAAAATTAGAAAATCGTTTGAAATTTATTGAAAGAGATCCAACCTTCTCAGACATTATTTTTAGACGTGATTTGAATACTTCTTGTTAAAATAGTCGAAAGGAATGGAATTTCTTAAATAGAGTTTCTAAACTATTCAATTATGATATAAATTAAAG
This sequence comes from Bathynomus jamesi, assembly GCA_023014485.1. NCBI lineage: Eukaryota > Metazoa > Arthropoda > Malacostraca > Isopoda > Cirolanidae > Bathynomus > Bathynomus jamesi. The sequence goes on from JAJOZX010015199.1 coordinate 38,565, forward strand.
AGTGAATTCTAAAGATTTTTACAATATTTTAACGGTACATTTACACTTAATAGAAATTTCGTTATAAATCATAGAGAAAAGCAACTTTCGAAAAAGTCGAAGTTTTGAATAGCGTTTTTATTAAATGAAAAACTATAATCTATTAACTTATGTTTTCAATAAAATTTTCTGAATGTTTTCTAATTCAATTTACATTATTTTTTTACAGAATAAAATAAAGGTGTTTCTTGCAAAAATTAGAAAATCGTTACAAAATTATTGAAAGAGACCCCAACCACCTCTTACTTTAATTTTGGACGGGATTTCAATATTTCTTGTTAAAATAGTCGAAATAAATGGATTTTAAAAATAATTTTTCTCTAGTATTGAATTATGATATAAATTAAGGAAAATTCTAAACCATTTTACAATATTTTAAAGGTACATTTAAGATTATGAAGAAAATTCGGTTTAAAACAGAAAAAAGCACCTTTCAGAAAATTTGAAATTTTGAATATGGTGTTCCTTAAAAAAAAACATAATCTATTAAGTTATCTTTTTAAATAAAATTTTGAAGATTTTCTACTTCATTGACAATAATTTGTACAAAACAATAAAATAAAGATATTTCTGGCGAAAAATTAGAAAATCGTTTAAAAATTATTGAAAAGGATCCAACCATCTCCGACTTTATTTTGGACGGGATTTGAATACATCTTGTGAAAATAGTCGAAATAAAAAGGATTAAAAAAAAAAGTTTTTATACTATTCAATTATGATATAAATCAAAGTGTCAATTGTAGGCCTTTTTACAATACTTTAAGATTACATTTAAGCTTATTTAGAAAATTCGGTTTAAAACAAAGAGTAAAATCAACATTCGGAAAAGTCGAAATTTTGAATATCGTTTTTCTTAAAAAAAAAATATAATATATTAGTTTGATTTTTTATTAAATTTTTTGAAGATATACTACTTCATTTGACATTATTTTGTAAAAAACAATAATCTAGAGGTGTTTCTTTCCAAAAATTAGAAAATCGTTTGAAATTTATTGAAAGAGATCCAACCTTCTCAGACATTATTTTTGCACGTGATTTGAATACTTCTTGTTAAAATAGTCGAAAGGAATAGAATTTCTTAAATAGAGTTTCTAAACTATTCAATTATGATATAAATTAACGAGTAAATTCTAAAGATTTTTACAATATTTTAAGGGTACATTTACAATTAATAGAAATTTCGTTATAAAACATAGAGAAAAGCAACTTTCGAAAAAGCCGAAATTTTTAATAGCGTTTTTATTAAATGGAAAACTATGATCTACTAACTTATGTTTTCAATAAAATTTTCTAAAAGGTTTTCTACTTCAATTTACATTGTTTTTTTACAGAATAAAATAAAGGTGTTTCTTGAAAAAATTAGAAAATCGCTACAAAATTATTGAAAGAGACCCAACCATCTCTTACTTTAATTTTGGACGGGATTTCAATATTTCTTGTTAGAATAGTGGAAATGAATGGAATTTTTAAATAAATTTTCTCTACTTGAAATATGAAATAAATTAATGAGAAAATTTAAACCATTTTACAACATTTGAAGGGTACATCTAAGATTATGAAGAAAATTCGGTTTTAAAACAGAAAAAAGCACCTTTCACAAAATTTGAAATTTTGAATATGGTGTTCCTTAAATGAAAAACAATAATCTATAAAGTTATCTTTTGAGTAAAATTTTTGAAGATTTTCTACTTCATTTGACAATAATTTGTGCAAAACAATAAAATAAAGATATTTCTGGCGAAAAATTAGAAAATCGTTAAAAAATTATTGAAAAGGTTCCAACCATACTACTACTTTATTTTTGGACGGGATTTGAATACATCTTGTGAAAATAGTCGAAATGAATGGATTTTTAAAAAAGTTTTATACAATTGAATTATGATATAAATCAAAGACTCAATTGTAGGCCTTTTTACAATACTTTAAGGTTACATTTAAGCTTATTTAGAAAATTCGGTTTAAAACAAAGAGTAAAAAAACATTCGGAAAAGTCGAAATTTTGAATATCGTTTCTTAAATGAAAAAATAAATATATTAAGTTTGATTTTTATTAAATTTTTTTGAAGATTTACTACTTCATTTGACAATATTTTGTAAAAAAACATAATCTAGAGGTGTTTCTGTCCAAAAATTAGAAAATCGTTTGAAATTTATTGAAAGAGATCCAACCTTCTCAGACATTATTTTTGGACGTGATTTGAATACTTCTTGTTAAAATAGTCGAAAGGAATGGAATTTCTTAAATAGAGTTTCTAAACTATTCAATTATGATATAAATTAAAGAGTGAATTCTAAAGATTTTTACAATATTTTAACGGTACATTTACACTTAATAGAAATTTCGTTATAAATCATAGAGAAAAGCAACTTTCGAAAAAGTCGAAGTTTTGAATAGCGTTTTTATTAAATGAAAAACTATGATCTATTAACTTATGTTTCAATAAAATTTTCTGAAGGTTTTCTAATTCAATTTACATTATTTTTTTACAGAATAAAATAAAGGTGTTTCTTGCAAAAATTAGAAAATCGTTAAAAAATTATTGAAAGAGACCCAACCACCTCTTACTTTAATTTTGGACGGGATTTCAATATTTCTTGTTAAAATAGTCGAAATAAATGGATTTTTAAAAATAATTTTTCTCTAGTATTGAATTATGATATAAATTAAAGAGAAATTCTAAACCATTTTACAATATTTTAAAGGTACATTTAAGATTATGAAGAAAATTCGGTTTAAAACAGAAAAAAGCACCTTTCAGAAAATTTGAAATTTTGAATATGGTGTTCCTTAAAAAAAACAATAATTACTGTTCGTATATATCATTTCATGAATTTCATTCACTTTTACAATATTTTAGGGCTACATTTAAGATTGTCTAAAAATTGGATCTTAAAACATGCAAAAAATCGACTTTTCCATTAATTTTTTGCCTTACTATGTCGACATTTCAATGAAATTTTTACGTCGATTTTGAATTACTTTGGCATTATATAGTTGAAAACAGTAAGATAAAGCAGTTTTTTATCAACAGTTTCTTATTCGAATGAAAAATATTGAAAAAGATAAGTTCATGTTTTATCATAAGAAAAATGCACAAAAAGTGCTCAAAAACACGGAGAAAATCAGTTTTGGTACAAAATTTTCATTTCATTAGATTCGAATTTTGGTGAAATTTTTGGACGATTTTTGTCTAGTTTTCGATATATATTGTACAAAACCATAAACTAAAGCATATTATAGCCAAAAATATTAATTCAGGTTAAATATTTTGAAAAAAATCAACGTATACATACTAATTTATAGTCAAATTTTCATTTTTAAATCTAAAAATATTCTAAATGATACCATTTTTAAGCTACAATTTGCATAGTATTTACTGTTCGTAGATATCATTCATGAATTTCATTCACTTTTACAATATTTTAGGTCTACATTAAAGATTGTCTAAAAATTGGATCTTAAAACATGGAAAAAATCGACTTTTTCCATTAATTTTTTCCCTTACTATGATCGACATTTCAATGAAATTTTACGTCGATTTTTGAATTACTTGGCATTATATAGTTGAAAACAGTAAGATAAAGCAGTTTTTTTATCAACAGTTCTTATTCGATTGAAAAATAATGAAAAAGATAAGTTTATGTTTTATTATAAAAAAAATGCATAAAAAGTGTTCAAAACACGGAGAAAATCAGTTTTGGTACAAATTTTCATTTCATTAGAATCCAATTTTAGTGAAATGTTTAGACGATTTTTGTCTAGTTTTGATATATATTGTACAAAACCATAAACTAAAGCATATTATACCCAAAAATTACAATTCCAATTAAATATTTTGAAAAAAATTCAACCGTATGCATCC